>SZWC01030762.1:9070-21471 GCA_023375785.1 Penium margaritaceum | reverse complement strand
CAGATACAGATACAGATACAGATACAGATACAGATACAGATATAGATACAGATACAGATACAAATACAGATATAGATAAAGATAAAGATAAAGATATAGATATAGATATATATGTAGATTTAGATGTAGATATAAATTTAGATAAGAAATAGATGTACCGTAGTGTCTTTTATATTTACCTATTTTTTAGAACTGAATTAAGTTACAGTTCAATTCAACTATAATTTCTAGCCTTGGAACTTTGGACCTGTTTGTCCAAAGGTCCATGGTATCTTTTTAGTGTCTTATTTTGGTCAAACTTATCGTTCATGTCCTTGGTCTGTCCCTCCGACTTCACTTGTTGAGTCTTCAACTTTCGAATGTCGAGGGCGAAGTCCCGCGTCGCGGCTCACTTCGCATGTAGACCCCGCTCGCAATCCCCCGTGGACTGCACGTCCGCGTGGAGTCCACGACGGATTGCGAGCGGAACGTGGAAATTTCATGTTCCGCTCGCAGTCCCTAGGAGACTCCGCGCGGAACGTGAAACGGTGTGTAGAGACGTAGCTTTTTCATAATTTTGAGAGTGATTCGTCCAAGACAACATAATTATTTAGGTGCTTGAATGGACGAAGGAAAATAATTATTTTATTCGAACATAAAAGACACTACGGTACATATAGATATGGAAAAAACCCCAGGGATGGCTACTAATGTAATGATGTACCAGTGCACATAATGATGAAAAGTAGAATGTTATGTATACTTCACATACTATGTAACCCTATGCACCTTCAGTGCAACATTGGAACCTTGTTTCAGAATTTAATATTGTTTCCGCTCTCTGCGTCGCTCCTCGGACTTCGAGCCTTGCGAGGCATTGGACAGGAAAGGCTGTTTGTCCGTGTTCAAACACGGGTTTTTCGCGTGAGAAGGAGCCGGACAGAACGGAATCAGACAAGCAAAGCGACTCGGCTAGATAACGGACAGTGCGCTTTGTGCAACGAACTTGACGGGAAGCTTGGCCAAGCTTTCAGTCCAGTCAAGTCAGTTGTTTGGCTAGACTAGCCAAACAACTGATCCCGGAAATGAAACGTTGGGAGAAAAACAATTTGCGGTAGATTAACACAAAATAAATACAGAAAAATCATTAATTAATATATATTTACTGAATTTAGATTTTATTATATGAATTTACATCTACAAATCCCACATTTTCCTTTTTTCCTACAAAGCATTCATCATTACCCAACATTGCACAATAACATATTAGTGAATGCGAATTTTTCCTTGGAAAAGTTTCTCATTTTTTTACACATCTAATATTGACAAAATCTAACACGGAACGTACATAGTAGACTTCTTTGGAGTACATAGAAGATCTTTGTATTCTTTTCCATTTTGCGAGGAATTAATGTGGTTCTTGTATCGTCTCACTTTTTTATTTTTTTTTGAGATTTTTCTCTTCAGTTCCATTATGAGGGCCGAATGAATGATAACTTTACGCCGCTACTATGTAACCCTGTGCACGCTTTGCGTGCAACATTGTAGCGGGAGGGCCGGTTCGGCCCTCCCTCCTCGCTGAAGCGAGGGGTGGTTACGCACCACCCCTCGCGTCAGCGAGGGCTGGTCGGCGGCCAGCACTTTGCTGGCTGCCGGCCAGCTCCCTGCCGGCTGGACGGCCGGCGGCCGGCCAAGCGACCGGCCGGCCACCGGCCGGCCAGCCGCCAGCCGCCGATCGCGGCCTCAGCCCGATCGGCGGCTGAGGGACCATGAGGGCCTTGAGGGCGAGGCCTCGTGTCCTCGTGCCCTCACCCCCCCTCGCCCTCCTTGCAAACGAGCAAGCAAGGACAAGGGATAGGGGGAGCAAGGGTGAGGTCGAGAGAGCTGGCGCGAAATCGCCAGCGTGCCTCGCACGCGACAATTTCGCGTCAGAACGGCAAAACGTAAATCGAAGTTCGTTTACAATGAACTTCAACATAAAATAAACAAAATAACTCGTGCGAACACACGAGTTTGAGGTAAAAAACCCCGGGTTGGGTCCCAAAACCAGGGGTTTGGCTAAAAACGGAAATGGGCCTCTGGAGACTCGAAATATTTTTCTCCGTGCTCTGGGTCGTTGATGACGATTGCCCCTCAGTCTTGCGAAGGGGGTAAACCCCGGACGCGGACTGAGAACGTCATTCTGCGAACTCCGACGATGACTTCAGAGCAAGAGCTGGAGACTCAGCCCGTTATAGTGGTTCTCAGAGCCAGACGACCCTCGCGACTAAGGGTTCAACGGAAACGGTGGCTACGTCACATATAAAACGCCGCCGGCAGCTACAAGCAGCAGCAGAAACGCCAGAAGGGACTACGACATCTACACTTCACGGATTGAAGCGCCGTAAAGTGCGTTAGAGAGCTTGAAAAGCGCTCTACTTAGTGGAGACTCTTCCTTCCAGCCTCTCTTCACTTCCAGAGTGCTAGAAGGATTTTTGTGGGATGTGGTGGGGAGTTCCCACACTCAAAAGCCACAAATCCTCCCCATTTTCAAGGCTCCTCCAAAACCCCTTCATCCAAAAATTGGGACAGCGCCCCTTCCCAAGCTTAGGGACTCTCACGGCCTGAGAGCACCCTAAAAAGAAGGAGGGTGACACCTTGAAGATTTTTGGCGGCTGGCCTACGCCGCCGGCTCAAGGGAGACGTCGTCCAAGAACGCGAGAGGCGTCAAGGAGCGTGAAGAGAAGACCAAGGAAGACAAGAAGACAAGAGGAAGACAAGAAGAAGAAGAAAGAGTGGAAGGCTTGGTAGGTATTGTTAAAATTCTCCTTATCACTCTTTGCTTTTGCTTTGTGAGCGGCACTCACATTCCTCCTCATTCCATTGTCTTGTAAATTTCTGTTTTCCTAGGTACTAATCCTTGCCAATCTCCGTGAGTCACGGCTTAGGAAGTCTAGTGCCAAAAACCACGACCTTGTGTCGACGTGGCGGCCTAGAAAAATAGAAATTGAATTTATAATTGCCCCACCGATCGTGAGAGCAAGGAGTTTGTGGGAGGCAATTCCTCCTTAACGTTGTGGGGTGATCCTCACAACAATCTTCACGTGCTAGTTGCACGAGCGACAAGATGGCAAGTGCCAGACCGTCTAAGGCCAAGGGCAAGGTGGTGACGTTCTCACCACACCTCCTCGGCGGACTCCAAAATTTGGGAGCCGCCGCAGCGAGCACGGTTGCCAACCCAAAGGCAACCGTACCGCCTAAGGCAACCGTACCGCCTAAGGCAACCGTGCCGCCTAAGGCAACCGACGCCAACCTCGGCGACACCGAGAAGCGTGCGAAGGCCGCAAAAGTGCTCGACGAGCACGTCGACGCGCACGTGGACGACCCCCACGCGACGGACGACGCGATGGAAGAGGATCTTCCGGAGGAGGACCCCAATGAAGAGCACGACGCCGACGATGGCGAAGGCGATGAGGATTGCGACCATCGCCATCGTCGTGCGGCGAACTCGAGCCGATTGCTTGAGAAGGATAAGGCACCCGCCGCATCGCCTGAAGCTGCCGACGGCAGCGAGACTGCCGAGAGCAGCAAGGGCGCTGAAAGCAGTCACACGGGAAGTTCCTGTGAGCACGAGCCGGAAGGCGACGCCGCGAAGGCAATTCACAATGGCCGACGTAGGCTTGCGGAGTTCGCTGCTGAGGCGGCAGGCCGACTCAAGATCACCACCGATGGTGGAGATACGGCACCACATGGAGGAATGGGGGCGGATCCCCTTCCTACGATGTGGCCGCAATGGGGCAAGGCAGCGCCCACGCGAGCGTTGTCACCGATGACAGTCTCCTCCAAGAGGTGGGACTCCTTGGACGCGTGTACGCGAACCGTACTCTCCTACAGTGGATATGGGTGCAAGGACAACGCGAGGCCCTAGAGGCGATCGTCGATGCTCTGATGACATCAGAGCTCAATTTCGCGTTCGCCAACCTGCTGGCCCACGTCGGGCAGAGCATCATGGACCTAGACCGTGATCGCCAGCGACAACGCCTGGCCGCCCATGAGGCAAGCCGTCGATGCAACGACCTCGACAAGGCGTTGCAGAGCGTGACCCAGGTGCGGATGTAGCACCAAGTGTAGCGTGCCGCAGGTGCGGATGCCACTACCGGTGGCAGCGACGAGTTGCCTACCTCGAAGACTTCGAGGCCGGTCATGAACACGTCCTTCCTCCACAGTGTGGAGATCTTCCGGAAGAGCATGAAGTTGACCGACTGGCTGAATCGCATGGAGCACGTTCTACGTGTCCACAAGGCTCCACTCAGCTAGTGGGGCGACCTTACCATGACACGTCTTGAAGAAAAACTCTTCAAGTATGTGGTCAAGGAGTGGAGTGCGCAGCAGCCGCACCTCGAGTGGCAGCCCATGCCGTGGGAGGCCTTCTGTGCGATCATGCGCAAGAAGTGCGCCCAACGTGAGGAGGCGCAGCGCGCCTTCCACAAGATCAAGGACTTTAGGCAGTTGGGCAGCTCGCTTGAATCCTACTTGAGCGAGTTCACCGCACTCGTGCAGGAAGCCGAAAGCTTCACCGAGGGCGATGGGACTCTGACATTCAAGTACCCGGAGTGCATGCTGCTGGAGTACTTACGTGATTGTCTGGCGAGCAAGAAGCTGAAGGACAAGACCACCACGACAGCCACTGGCCAAGCTTGGACAAGCTGGAGGGTGTTGCGCGACTACATGAGCGAAGTGTATTCGGCGAACCCGAAGCACTACTCTGATGCACGGCCGAACGCGCGTGTACAACAAGGCCGCGACATGTGCGTGGACGCTGCAGGGGCTGGTGGGTCAGCTGGACAGCGAGGCGGGGCCAAGGGCAAGCAGGCTACAAACCCTCCAGCCAAGAAGGCTGGTGGACACAAGGGCCCCAACAACAAGCGCAGCCGTGAGAATGACGAGTTGCAGGCGGCGCGTGAGCGTTGCAACTCAGCCTTCCGCGAAGGGCTCTGCCACAACTGCATGCAGCCGGGCCACTTTAGGGCTCAGTGCCCTGAGGCTGCTGGTGGTGGACAAGAGGCCGCGGCGCTAGCTGCAGCAGCAGCACCTCGTGGGGATGGTACAACAGGAGGCCGCGGACAAGGCTATGGACAGGGTCGCGGTCACGGCAATGGGCCCGGCCGTGGTAACGGACAGGGCCGTGGGGTGAGTTTTCCCCATCCCTGAATGACGTCAATGGGGACCACTCAGGGGTAAAACTGGATCACGAGTGTGGGTTCATGTTTTCAGATGAGGATGTTAAACAATTTGAGTTTTTGACGAGTTCAAAATTCTCTGTTGTCTTCTCTCCTCTTATTGAACCGCATTCTACACTTGCTGACCGACATTGTCCACTAAACCTTGCATCTCCAAACGAGATGCATGATCGTACATGCTTAGTGGTGGCGACACCGACCACTGTGCAAGAGTTGTGTGACACAGTGATTGAAGCAAACACCCTCAAAGCAATGAGATCAATCACGTTTGCAGTGCCTTTAGTCGACGATTTCGACCCAGCCAAATTTAAAGACAGGAAGGTGCTAGCCGAATTCACACGTGCCCACAAGATTTGGACTCGAGTGGGTGAATCATGGGAGTTGCGACGCCCGTCGTACAGATTCCGTATTTATCACAAACTCGACTTGCCGTCGTCGAGTCTGTTCACTCGGAAGAGTGGAGGCAACATGACGATGCAGTTTAAAGGACAACTAGCTGGTGCTCCCGTGAACGTACTTGCTAACACTGGAGGGAATGACTCTTTTGTTAGCCTTGGCTTTACCTGACAGGTTGGCCTGAAGTACGAGCCATCGAATGGCGCAGTTGTTGTCGGTGACAACCGTACGGTACCTGTGATTGGTACTTGTAAAGTGAAAATTTGTATTCAAGGGTACACACAGAGTGCCACGTTGAAGGTACTTAACCTTCTTGACCCATTTGACGTGATGCTAGGTGATCCTTGGCTCCATGACAACAAGGCTCTAATGTGCTTTGAATCACAACATTTGATCCTCCAAAAAGGATAACGCCGCTTTACGTTGATTCCGAGTATGGAATCATCACCGACCCGATTCAAAGTCCATGCCAGCTTGTCTGCGATGCAGGTCAAGAGACGTATTCGACAAGGTTGTCGATACTTCTTGGATCAGCTGCACAAAGTGGAGGACGACATGAGGGAAGACATGCCACAAGAGACCAAATCTCTATTGGCGGAGTTCTCGGATGTATTCCAAGACCCACAGGCTGGGCTTCCACCAGAAAGACACATGGGCCACACGATTCCGCTGCAACCGGTGGTGACTCCTTCGTTCAGACCCATGTATCGCCATAGTCTAGCAGAAAGGCGAGAGGCCAAACGCCAAATCAAAGAGTACCTTGCAAAGGGGTAGATCAAGCCCTGTAGCTCGCCGTGCGGTGCGCCGATCCTTTTTGTGAACAAAAAGGACGGTGGTTTACGCATGTGCATGGATTACCAGGCATTGAACAAGCTGACGGTGAAAAATCGATGCCCCTTACCGCGGATTGAGGAACTTTTTGACCAACCCCAAG
Source organism: Penium margaritaceum (assembly GCA_023375785.1). NCBI lineage: Eukaryota > Viridiplantae > Streptophyta > Zygnematophyceae > Desmidiales > Peniaceae > Penium > Penium margaritaceum. The sequence goes on along the minus strand of SZWC01030762.1, from coordinate 14,943 downwards.
GCGCAAAAGTATTTTTGTCTTTGGATTTGTCTCAAGGGTACCATCAAATCCGCATCACAGAAGATGATGTGCCCAAAACCGTATTTAGAACGCACATGGGACACTATCAGTTCCGAGTGTTATGCTTCGGGCTTAGAAATGTCCCGGCAACCTTCCAAGGAGAAATGAACCGAACGTTCGCCAAGCAACTCGGACAGTTTGTCTTGGTCTACCTGGATGACATCTTGGTTTTCTCCAAATCAATGGAAGAGCACATAGAATATCTGTGCGAAGTTCTCGCAATCCTTCGGGAACAGAAGTTCTATGCAAAAGTGAGCGAGTACAAGTTTGCACAACATGAGCTCGAATACCTTGGACACATCGTTAGCAAGGACGGCGTCCGTGTCGACCCACGAAAGGTCCAAGCCATTGTGGACTGGCCACTCCTTGAAAATGTTGGGCAGATTCGGTCTTTCCTCGGCCTTGCAAACTACTTTTGATGGTTTATGCAAGGGTATTCGACCCTGGTAGCACCGCTAACTAGGCTCACGCAAAAAGACGTGCGTTGGGAATGGATACCTGATTACGAGAACGCTTTTCTCAAAGTCAAAGAGCTCCTATCCACGGTGCCCATCCTAGCTCTTCCGGATCCATCGCAACCGTGGGAGGTTCGATGTGATGCGTCGGTAGTAGGACTGGGAGCCTTCCTCATGCAGAATGGTCACCCAGTTGCGTATGAAATCCGGAAGCTCATTTTTGCGGAAACGCGGTACACGACTGGGGATCAAGAGCTCCTTGCGGTAGTACATACTTTCAAGATGTTGCGTTGCTACCTCGAGGGTATAGAAGAGGGTGTGACGGTCGTGACCGACCATAATCCATTGGTGTTTTTCCAAATGCAACCGAACCTGTCAAGATGACAGGCGCGTTGGAGCGAATACCTGAGCCGATTCTCGTTCACATGGGAATATCAGCCAGGACGCATCAATGTGGCCGATCCACTAAGCCGACAGCCTATGGAAATTAAAGCAACCACCGAGATCAGTGGGTGTTTTATGGCCATTGAAACAGCAACAGTACAATCACCAGATCCCCTTGCACCTCTGCGGTAACCACCACGAGAGATTATCCATTACAACGGTTTTGTAATCAGGATCCGGATGGGATACTGTGTGGATTCTTGGTTTCAAGACTCTCGAAATCTGGACAAGTACGGCTTGGTGGAGGCCGCAGGAATCTTCTGGCACGGAGAACAAGTTGTCGTGCCAAACTCGGGAGACCTTCGAGCAAAGGTTATCTCCAAGTTCCACGACCCGCCAGTCTCAGGTCATGTGGGACCCTGAAAGACCGGATAGGAACTCTCGGACCACTATTGGTGGCCAGGGTAGAGTGTCGATGTCCGTAAGTATTGCATGACATGCGACCCATGTCTTCGGAATAAGGCTAGTAACAAGAAGCCTGCTGGACTCCTCCAACAGCTTCCCATTCCTGGGACACCATGGGAGTGCGTCAGCATGGACTTCATTACTGGTCTTCCGGACACGGCTCGTGGCCATGATGCAATACTAGTGGTTGTGGATCTTTTGACGAAGATGACACACTTCATTCCTACAACCAATGACGTGCACGCAGAGGAGATCGCTCGTCTCTTCTTTGAGGGTGTCGTAAAGTACCACGGCTTGCCGTTGCGCATTATCTCTGATCGAGATCAAAAATTTTCTAGTAAGTTCTGGAAAAAGATGCACGAATACTTTGGCAGTGAGTCGCAAATGTCGACAGCATTTCACCCTCAATCTGACGGACAAACAGAGTGCATGAAACGCACTCTGGAGCAGATGCTCTGCATGTACGTGAACCCTGCCATGCATGATTGGGACGAATTCCTAGCACCGGCAGAGTTTGCGGTGAACAACTCGGTGAACGAGTCCACACAGTTCACACCGTTTGTGTTGAACAGTGTTCGGCATCCAGTGGTGCCCTCTTCATTGGTGAAGAGTGGGAGCATAGGAGGGCAGGTTCCTTCCGCTCAAGCCTTTGCCGAGCGCATCGACTCCTTGTTACAGGAGGCGAAGTGTCACCTTCAAGTAGCTCGGCAGTGACAAAAGGCATATGTCGACAAAGGTCGCCGGAAGGTCTCGTTCGACATCGGTGACAAAGTGCTGCTTAGCACTAAAAACCTTCGGTTGAAGTCTCCAGGGGCAAGAAAACATCTACCGAAGTGGATTGGGCCATTTCCCATTGTGGCACGCATTGGGCCAGTGGCATACCGATTGCTACTTCCGCCGAGTATGAAGATACATGACGTGTTTTATATGAGCCTGCTTGCTCCATACACGGCAGAAGGAACCGTTCAGCCACCGCCAATAGTCCTGGCTACCGACGGCCAATACGAGGTCCTTCGCGTACTCCAGCACCGAGAGCGTACTCTTCAATCGCGTGTTGTCAGGGAGTACCTTGTTCATTGGGCCGGTTGTGGACCTGAACATAATTCATGGGAGCCTGAATCTCGGTTGTCCACAGGGGTGGTCAACGAGTACTGGAGTGAGCTTGCAGCTCGCACAGATTGACGCGTGGCACGAGGTACCACCTGAACACGGAAAAAGTGAACAACTTTCCCACAGGTAGCATTCATGGACAGCGACCATAGGAGGTTGGGGACGCCCAACATGGTTGTCACGCGGACACTCCAGCCTAAAGGGGGGAGGCCGCTAGCCGTGCTGACCTACAAGCTGCAGCTTAGGCCTAAGTACTATGCATGTGTTTATGTTTAGCTGGTGATTGAAATTATTAATTTTCTTTCACAATGTTGATGACTCACTGACTGACAATCCTACTTGTTGTTCATGAACCGGGATGGTTCATAATAAGTGGGGAGGAATGTAGCGAGAGGGCCGGTTCAGCCCTCCCTCCTTGCTGAAGCGAGGGGTGGTTGCGCACCATCCCTCGCGTCAGTGAGGGCTGGCCGGCGGCCAGCACTTCGCTGGCCGCCGGCCAGCTCGCTGCCGGCCGGCTGGACGGCCGGCGGCTGGCCAAGCGACCGGCCGGCCACCGGCCGGCCAGCTGCCAACCGCCGATCGCGGCCTCAGCCCAATCGGTGGCTGAGGGGCCACGAGGGCCTCGAGGGCGAGGCCTCGTGGCGTCGTGCCCTCGCCCCCCTTTGCCCTCCTTGCAAACGAGCAAGCAAGGACGAGGGATAGGGGGAGCGAGGGTGAGGTCGAGAGAGCTGGCGTGAAATTGCCAACGTGCCTCGCATGCAACGATTTCATGCCAGAACGGCAAAACGTAAATCGAAGTTCGTTTACGATGAACTTCAACATAAAATAAACAAAATAACTCGTGCGAAAACACGAGTTCGAGGTAAAAAACCCCGGTTTGGGTCCCAAAACCAGGGGTTTTGCTAAAAACGGAAATGGGCCTCCGGATACTCAAAATATTCGAGCCTCCCTGCTCTGGGTCGTTGATGACGATTGCCCCTCAGTCTTGCGAAGGGGGTAAACCCCTGACGCGGACTGAGAACGCCATTCTGCGAACTCCGATGATGACTTCAGAGCAGGAGCTGGAGACTCAGCCCGTTACGAACATACTGCTCTTGTTTTTTCTTTTTTTGGGTTACCGCAAAAGTAGGAAGTTAAATCCACCCCTCAATTCTCCAACCCGGGTAGGCAGGGAACACGTAAGGGATAATACCACCAACTGAGGGGTGAAGGCATAACGAGAACATGAGGGTAAAGATTGGGACCGAGGACCCGCACCCGCGCCCCACGGGGTAATTCAACACTCTCTAGCTGACCCAGGGTTATCCTGTTCATTCAGGTAAAACCTACTCCTTTGGCCGATTGATCGTAAAAAATCGATGGGAGAGAGAACCCCTCCCATTGGGTACACCGTAGTATTTGGGTATGCTGGGGGACCCGTTCGGAGTCAGCCCACTGTTGTTAGTAGAGTGGGTAAAATGGGGTAGTATGGCGCCGTGGGTACGTTGTGTAAAGAAATAAAAAAGTAGGGGGTGGGGAAACTGGTAGCAAAGGCGAAGCTGGGTGGGGGGGAGGTTGCTTCGAACCCTTCAGCTGCAGCAATGCCTAGCGAAAAAGGCAATGACAAGATGGGAAGCGTGGGTACTTGGGTACGAGGTGCTGCAAAGGAAAAAAAAAGGGGGGGGATTGACATGTGGGAATGGGACGTGAGGGCATTGGGGGGGGGNGGGGGGGGGTTGCAGCGTGGAAGGGGGGGAGGAGGCTGCTCCGGGCCCATCAGCTGCAACCACACCGTTTTGTGCATATGAATGAGTTGCTCGTGAGGGCTGGTAGGGTGAGGGTTCCGACTAGTGTGCGGGGAGGGGGGGAGTGGGGGCTAGGACGCTGGAGGGGTGCTTGAAGATGAAGGGAAGAGAGAAAATGAACGTGGTGAAGATATGGGAAGGGGCTAGATTGGCGTGCGAAAGGTGGTGCAGATTAGTGGCAAGTGTCTACACCGGCTGCATGCATTTTTGTCGGGATGTGAACCTTTGGGCGGTTTGGTGTGAGTGTGCGTCGTAGAATTGTGTGGGAAAGTGGGCGTGCGTGTGTGCATGGATGAGTATATTGTGGGTTTGTGTCATTGAGTGCGCGTGTGAGTGGATGTGAATGTGTGGGTGTGTGTGTGTGGAGTGGAGGGGGGGGAGGAATGTGAGTGTGGCTGTGTGTGTGCGTACATCCGTGTGTGTTTGTGTGTATGTGTGTATGTGTGTGTGTGAGTGTATGTGTTTGTGTGTGTGTGTGTGTGTATGTGAGTGTGCGTGTTTGTGTGGACGTTTGTGGATGTGTGTGGATGTGTGTGTATATGTGAGTGTGTGTGTGTGTATGTGTGTGTGAGAGTGTATATGAGTGTGTGTGTGTATGTGTCTATGTGTGTGTGTGTGTGTGTACGCGTGTGGAAGGATGTGTGCTAGTGTGTGTGTATGTGTGTATGTATGTATGTGAGTGTGGTGTGTGTGTACGAGTGTGTGTGTGTGTGACTATATCGGGAGAGGTGCGTGTGAGTGTACATTTGCGTATGCACATGTGCGTGATGTTGTTCTTCTATGCCCCATGGCCACTGCTATGGGTTGACGGACAGGTTGGGCATGCACTGCTCCCTTGGAGAAAGTCCCCCAAACCTTGTTCGTGGTGCAAGTCCAAGCGAGACACCAGAAGTGTAGCGCAACAGATAGCATGTTGGACTTAGGGACAACAGGTCCTGCGATCGAGCCTTGATGTGCGCAGGAGGTTTTTTGACCTTCTAGCACAGGGGAAGTTTCTTAGACATTTCTCCATGCATGAGGAGAGTGCGCCACTTGGCGGTCAGTGGATGCGCCAATTGGCGGACTGGTGAGGTGGTTTGGAGTGACCACCCCAAAAGTGTCACTGCCCACACACCTTAGAAGCCAGGCCTAGGACTATATGTACCAGGCTCATTCCTCATTCTAATTACACAATCTGGCCTTAGATGCTCCTCACAGAGTTGTCCAACTAAGGAACATTATAAAGAAGACACTGGTTGGTCTAAGCCCCTGGAGTTAGTCTTTGACTAGCACCTCGCGCAAAAGTGACCAAGTGTTAAGTGGACACAGTTGCTAGCAAGTGATTGCCTAGGAACTGCTCAGTGTGGAACCGTGATCCTGAGGGTGATATCTTCTCCTAGCTGAAATGCTAGGAGCGGACGGCAGGTGCTATTGTGTCGGCCCTGTTTTCTAGTCCGTTTGCCTCAGGCCGGTTGACAAAGGGTTATGGGCCCACACTGACCAGTTGTAAGGCACGCTTCGCTCAACTCTGGTACGCTCTCTCCAGGTGCGCACGCTGGCTCCATCAGCTCCATCAGCTCCATCAGCTTCATCAACTTCAACGGCTTGGTCTGCACTCAGCACACAGGGACCAAGG
>SZWC01030759.1:0-17670 GCA_023375785.1 Penium margaritaceum | reverse complement strand
AGTGTGTTTCTGACAAGTGTGTTCTGACCAGTGTGTTTTTTACCACTGTGTATTTGACCAGTGTGTTTCTGACCACTGTGTTTTGTACCAGTGTGGTTCTGACCAGTGTGTTTATGACCACTGTGTTTCTGACCAGTGTGTTTCTGACCAGTGTGTTTCTGACCAGTGTGTTTGTGGCCAATGTGTTTCTGATCAGTGTGTTTATGGCCACTGTGTTTCGGACTACTGTGTTTCTGACCACTGTGTTTCTGACCACTGGGTTTCTGACAACTGTGTTCCTGACCAGTGTGTTTCTGACTACTGAGTTTATGACCAATAGGTCTCTGACCAGTGTGTTTCTGACCACTGTGTTCCTCACCAGCGTGTTTCTGACCACTGTGTTTCTGACCAGTGTGTTTCTGACTACTGAGTTTATGACCAATAGGTCTCTGACCAGTGTGTTTCTGACCACTGTGTTCCTCACCAGCGTGTTTCTGACCACTGTGTTTCTGACCCGAGTATTTCTGACCATTGTGTTTGTGACCACTGTGTTTTTACCACTGAGTTTCTGACCAGTGTGTTTTTGACCACTGTGTTTCTGACCACTGTGTTTTTGACTATGGTGTTTCTAACCACTGTGTCTCTAACCACTGTGTTTCAGACCACTGTGTTTCTGACCACTGTGTTTGTGACCACTGGGTTTCTGACCACTGTCTTTATGACCACTATGTTTTTGACCAGTGTGTTTCTGACCACTGTGTTTGTGACCACTGGGTTTCTGACCACTGTCTTTATGACCACTATGTTTTTGACCAGTGTGTTTCTGACCAGTGTGTTTCCGACCAGTGTGTTCCTGGCCATGGTGTTCTTGATCAGGGTGTTTACGACCATTGTGTTTCGGACCACTGTGTTTCTGACCACAGCGTTTCTGACCACTGTGTTCCTGACCAGTGTGTTTCTGACCACCGTGTTTGTGACCAATGTGTTTCTGACCAGTGTGTTTCTGACCAGGGTGTTTCTGACCACTGTGTTTCTGACCAGTGTGTTTATGACCAGTGTGTTTTTGACCATCGTGTATTTTACCACAGTGTTTCTGACCACTGTGTTTCTTACCACTGTGTTCCTGACCACTGTATATCTGACCAATGTGTTTCTGACCAATGTGTTTCTGACCAGCGTGTTTCCGACCACTGTGTTTCTGACCAGTGTGTTTCTGACCATGGTGTTTTTTTCCACCGTGTTTTTGACCACTGTGTTTCTGACCACTGTGTTTCTGACCACTGTATATCTGACCAATGTATTTCTGACCACTGTGTTTCTGACCCCAGTGTTTCTGTCAAGTGTGTTTCTGACAAGTGTGTTCTGACCAGTGTGTTTTTTACCACTGTGTATTTGACCAGTGTGTTTCTGACCACTGTGTTTTGTACCAGTGTGGTTCTGACCAGTGTGTTTCTGACCACTGTGTTTCTGACCACTGTGTTTCTGACCATTGTGTTTCTGACCACTGTGTTTCTGACCACTGCGTTTCTGACCACTGTGTTTCTGACCAGTGTGTTTCTGACCAGTGTGTTCCTGGCCACTGTGTTCCTGATCAGTGTGTTTACGACCATTGTGTTTCGGACCACTGTGTTTCTGACCACTGCGTTTCTGACCACTGTGTTCCTGACCAGTGTGTTTCTAACCACCGTGTCTGTGACCAATGTGTTTCTGACCAGTGTGTTTCTGACCAGTGTGTTTCTGACCACTGTGTTTCTGACCACTGTGTTTCTGACCAGTGTGTTTTTGACCATCGTGTATTTTACCACGGTGTTTCTGACCACTGTGTTTCTTACCACTGTGTTCCTGACCACTATATATCTGACCAATGTGTTTCTGACCACTGTGTTTCTGACAAGTGTGTTTCTGACTAGTGTGTTTCTGACCACTGTGTTTCTGACCACTGTGTTTCTGACCAGCGTGTTTCTGACCACTGTGTTTCTGACCAGCGTGTTTCTGACCACTGTGTTTCTGACCAGCGTGTTTCTGACCACTGTGTTTCTGACCAGCGTGTTTCTGACCACTGTGTTTCTGACCAGCGTGTTTCTGACCACTGTGTTTCTGACCAGCGTGTTTCTGACCACTGTGTTTCTGACCAGCGTGTTTCTGACCACTGTGTTTCTGACCAGCGTGTTTCTGACCACTGTGTTTCTGACCAGCGTGTTTCTGACCACTGTGTTTCTGACCAGCGTGTTTCTGACCACTGTGTTTCTGACCAGCGTGTTTCTGACCACTGTGTTTCTGACCAGCGTGTTTCTGACCACTGTGTTTCTGACCAGCGTGTTTCTGACCACTGTGTTTCTGACCAGCGTGTTTCTGACCACTGTGTTTCTGACCAGCGTGTTTCTGACCACTGTGTTTCTGACCAGCGTGTTTCTGACCACTGTGTTTCTGACCAGCGTGTTTCTGACCACTGTGTTTCTGACCAGCGTGTTTCTGACCACTGTGTTTCTGACCAGCGTGTTTCTGACCACTGTGTTTCTGACCAGCGTGTTTCTGACCACTGTGTTTCTGACCAGCGTGTTTCTGACCACTGTGTTTCTGACCAGCGTGTTTCTGACCACTGTGTTTCTGACCAGCGTGTTTCTGACCACTGTGTTTCTGACCAGCGTGTTTCTGACCACTGTGTTTCTGACCAGCGTGTTTCTGACCACTGTGTTTCTGACCAGCGTGTTTCTGACCACTGTGTTTCTGACCAGCGTGTTTCTGACCACTGTGTTTCTGACCAGCGTGTTTCTGACCACTGTGTTTCTGACCAGCGTGTTTCTGACCACTGTGTTTCTGACCAGCGTGTTTCTGACCACTGTGTTTCTGACCAGCGTGTTTCTGACCACTGTGTTTCTGACCAGCGTGTTTCTGACCACTGTGTTTCTGACCAGCGTGTTTCTGACCACTGTGTTTCTGACCAGCGTGTTTCTGACCACTGTGTTTCTGACCAGCGTGTTTCTGACCACTGTGTTTCTGACCAGCGTGTTTCTGACCACTGTGTTTCTGACCAGCGTGTTTCTGACCACTGTGTTTCTGACCAGCGTGTTTCTGACCACTGTGTTTCTGACCAGCGTGTTTCTGACCACTGTGTTTCTGACCAGCGTGTTTCTGACCACTGTGTTTCTGACCAGCGTGTTTCTGACCACTGTGTTTCTGACCAGCGTGTTTCTGACCACTGTGTTTCTGACCAGCGTGTTTCTGACCACTGTGTTTCTGACCAGCGTGTTTCTGACCACTGTGTTTCTGACCAGCGTGTTTCTGACCACTGTGTTTCTGACCAGCGTGTTTCTGACCACTGTGTTTCTGACCAGCGTGTTTCTGACCACTGTGTTTCTGACCAGCGTGTTTCTGACCACTGTGTTTCTGACCAGCGTGTTTCTGACCACTGTGTTTCTGACCAGCGTGTTTCTGACCACTGTGTTTCTGACCAGCGTGTTTCTGACCACTGTGTTTCTGACCAGCGTGTTTCTGACCACTGTGTTTCTGACCAGCGTGTTTCTGACCACTGTGTTTCTGACCAGCGTGTTTCTGACCACTGTGTTTCTGACCAGCGTGTTTCTGACCACTGTGTTTCTGACCAGCGTGTTTCTGACCACTGTGTTTCTGACCAGCGTGTTTCTGACCACTGTGTTTCTGACCAGCGTGTTTCTGACCACTGTGTTTCTGACCAGCGTGTTTCTGACCACTGTGTTTCTGACCAGCGTGTTTCTGACCACTGTGTTTCTGACCAGCGTGTTTCTGACCACTGTGTTTCTGACCAGCGTGTTTCTGACCAGTGTGTTTCTGACCAAGGTGTTTCTTACCAGTGTGTTGCTGACCACTGTGTGTCTGACCACTGTATCTTTGACCAGTGTGTTTATGGCCAGTGTGTTTCTGACCATTGTGTTTCGGACCACTGTGTTTCTGACCAGTATGTTTCTCACCAGTGTGTTTCTGACCAGTGTGTTTCTGACCATTGTGTTTCCGACCACTGTGTTTCTGATAAGAGTGTTTCTGACCAGTGAGTTTCTGACTAGTGTGTTTCTGACCAGTGTGTTTCTGACCACTATGTTTCTGACCTTAGTGTTTCTGACCACTGTGTTTCCGACCAGTGTGTTTCTGACCACTGTGTTTCTGACCACTGTGTTTCTGACCACTGTGTTTCTAACCAGTGTGTTTCTGACCAGTGTGTTTCTGACCATTGTGTTTCCGACCATTGTGTTTCTGATAAGAGTGTTTCTGACCAGTGAGTTTCTGACTAGTGTGTTTCTGACCAGTGTGTTTCTGACCATTGTGTTTCCGACCATTGTGTTTCTGATAAGAGTGTTTCTGACCAGTGAGTTTCTGACTAGTGTGTTTCTGACCAGTGTGTTTCTGACCATTGTGTTTCCGACCATTGTGTTTCTGATAAGAGTGTTTCTGACCAGTGAGTTTCTGACTAGTGTGTTTCTGACCAGTGTGTTTCTGACCATTGTGTTTCCGACCATTGTGTTTCTGATAAGAGTGTTTCTGACCAGTGAGTTTCTGACTAGTGTGTTTCTGACCAGTGTGTTTCTGACCATTGTGTTTCCGACCATTGTGTTTCTGATAAGAGTGTTTCTGACCAGTGAGTTTCTGACTAGTGTGTTTCTGACCAGTGTGTTTCTGACCATTGTGTTTCCGACCATTGTGTTTCTGATAAGAGTGTTTCTGACCAGTGAGTTTCTGACTAGTGTGTTTCTGACCAGTGTGTTTCTGACCATTGTGTTTCCGACCATTGTGTTTCTGATAAGAGTGTTTCTGACCAGTGAGTTTCTGACTAGTGTGTTTCTGACCAGTGTGTTTCTGACCATTGTGTTTCCGACCATTGTGTTTCTGATAAGAGTGTTTCTGACCAGTGAGTTTCTGACTAGTGTGTTTCTGACCAGTGTGTTTCTGACCATTGTGTTTCCGACCATTGTGTTTCTGATAAGAGTGTTTCTGACCAGTGAGTTTCTGACTAGTGTGTTTCTGACCAGTGTGTTTCTGACCATTGTGTTTCCGACCATTGTGTTTCTGATAAGAGTGTTTCTGACCAGTGAGTTTCTGACTAGTGTGTTTCTGACCAGTGTGTTTCTGACCATTGTGTTTCCGACCATTGTGTTTCTGATAAGAGTGTTTCTGACCAGTGAGTTTCTGACTAGTGTGTTTCTGACCAGTGTGTTTCTGACCATTGTGTTTCCGACCATTGTGTTTCTGATAAGAGTGTTTCTGACCAGTGAGTTTCTGACTAGTGTGTTTCTGACCAGTGTGTTTCTGACCATTGTGTTTCCGACCATTGTGTTTCTGATAAGAGTGTTTCTGACCAGTGAGTTTCTGACTAGTGTGTTTCTGACCAGTGTGTTTCTGACCATTGTGTTTCCGACCATTGTGTTTCTGATAAGAGTGTTTCTGACCAGTGAGTTTCTGACTAGTGTGTTTCTGACCAGTGTGTTTCTGACCATTGTGTTTCCGACCATTGTGTTTCTGATAAGAGTGTTTCTGACCAGTGAGTTTCTGACTAGTGTGTTTCTGACCAGTGTGTTTCTGACCATTGTGTTTCCGACCATTGTGTTTCTGATAAGAGTGTTTCTGACCAGTGAGTTTCTGACTAGTGTGTTTCTGACCAGTGTGTTTCTGACCATTGTGTTTCCGACCATTGTGTTTCTGATAAGAGTGTTTCTGACCAGTGAGTTTCTGACTAGTGTGTTTCTGACCAGTGTGTTTCTGACCATTGTGTTTCCGACCATTGTGTTTCTGATAAGAGTGTTTCTGACCAGTGAGTTTCTGACTAGTGTGTTTCTGACCAGTGTGTTTCTGACCATTGTGTTTCCGACCATTGTGTTTCTGATAAGAGTGTTTCTGACCAGTGAGTTTCTGACTAGTGTGTTTCTGACCAGTGTGTTTCTGACCATTGTGTTTCCGACCATTGTGTTTCTGATAAGAGTGTTTCTGACCAGTGAGTTTCTGACTAGTGTGTTTCTGACCAGTGTGTTTCTGACCATTGTGTTTCTGACCACTGTGTTTCTCACCACTTTGTTTCTGACCACTGTGTTTCTGACCAGTGAGTTTTTGACCGATGTGTTTCCGACCACTGTGTTTCTGACCACCGTGTTTCTAACAAGTTTGTTTCTAACCAGTATGTTTCAGACCAGTGTGTTTCTGACCAATGTGTTTCTGACCACTGTGTTTCTGACCACTGTGTTTCTGATCACTGTGTTTCTGACCCCTGTATTTCTGAATCCTTTGTTTCTGACCAGTGTGTTTCTGACCACTGCGTTTTTGACAAGTGTGTTTCTGACCAGTGTGTTTCTGACGAGTGTGTTTCTGACCAGTGTGTTTCTGACCATTGTGTTTCTGACCACTGTGTTTCTGACCACTGTGTTTCTGACCACTGTGTTCTGACCACTGTGTTTCTGACCAATGTGTTTCTGACTAGTGTGTTTCTGACCAGTGTATGTCTGACCACTGTGTTTCCGACCACTGTGTTTCTGACCAGTGTGTTTCTGACCAGTTTGTTTCTGACCAGTGTGTTTCTGACCGCAATGTTTCTGACCGCTAAGTTTCTGACCAGTGTGTTTATGAACACTGTGTTTCCGACCACTGTGTTTCCGACCACTGTGTTTCTGACCAGTGTGTTTCTGACCAGTTTGTTTCTGACCAGTGTGTTTCTGACCGCAATGTTTCTGACCGCTAAGTTTCTGACCAGTGTGTTTATGAACACTGTGTTTCCGACCACTGTGTTTCCGACCACTGTGTTTCTGACCAGTGTGTTTCTGACCAGTTTGTTTCTGACCAGTGTGTTTCTGACCGCAATGTTTCTGACCGCTAAGTTTCTGACCAGTGTGTTTATGAACACTGTGTTTCCGACCACTGTGTTTCCGACCACTGTGTTTCTGACCAGTGTGTTTCTGACCAGTTTGTTTCTGACCAGTGTGTTTCTGACCGCAATGTTTCTGACCGCTAAGTTTCTGACCAGTGTGTTTATGAACACTGTGTTTCCGACCACTGTGTTTCCGACCACTGTGTTTCTGACCAGTGTGTTTCTGACCAGTTTGTTTCTGACCAGTGTGTTTCTGACCGCAATGTTTCTGACCGCTAAGTTTCTGACCAGTGTGTTTATGAACACTGTGTTTCCGACCACTGTGTTTCCGACCACTGTGTTTCTGACCAGTGTGTTTCTGACCAGTTTGTTTCTGACCAGTGTGTTTCTGACCGCAATGTTTCTGACCGCTAAGTTTCTGACCAGTGTGTTTATGAACACTGTGTTTCCGACCACTGTGTTTCCGACCACTGTGTTTCTGACCACTGTGTCGCTGACCAGTGTGTTTCTGACCAGTGTGTTTCTGTGTTTCTGACCACTGTGTTTCTGACCTTTGGGTATCTGACCTGTGTGTTTCTGACCACTTTGTTTCTGACCACCGTGTTTCTGACCACTGTGTTTCTGACCACTGCGTTTCTGACCAGTGTGTTTCTGACCAGTGTGTTTATGACCACTGTGTTTATGACCACTATGTTTCTGAGCAGTGCATTTCTGACCACTGTGTTTCTGACCACTGTGTTCTGACCACTGTGTTTCTGACCAATGTGTTTCTGACTAGTGTGTTTCTGACCAGTGTATGTCTGACCACTGTGTTTCCGACCACTGTTTTTCTCACAAGTGTGTTTCTGACCACTGTGTTCCTGACCACTGTGATTCTGGTCACTGTGTTTCTGACCTATGTGTTTCTGACCATTATGTTTCTGACCACTGTGTTTCTGACCAGTGTGTTTCTGACCAGTGTGTTTCTGACTACTGTGTTTTCTACCATTGTGTTTGTGACCACTGTGTTTCCGACCACTGTGTTTCTGACCACTGTATCTCTGACCAATGTGTTTATGACCACTGTATTTCTGCCCTGTATCTGTCTGACCAGAGTGTTTATGACCACTGTGTTTCTGACCACTGTATTTCCGACCACTGTGTTTATGACCAGTGTGTTTCTGACCAGTGTGTTTCTGACCCGTGTGTTTTGGACCACTGTGTATCAGACCAGTGTGTTTCGGACCACTGTGTTTCTGACCACAGTGTTTCTGACCATCGGGTTTCTGACCACTGTTTTCCTGACCAGTGTGTTTCTGACCATTGTGTTTATGACGAATGAGTTTCTGGCCTGTGTGTTTCTGACCACTGTGTTTCTGACCAGTGTGTTTCTGACCACCTTTTTTCTGACCACTGTGGTTCTGACCAGTGTCTTTCTGACCACTGTGTTTTCTACCATTGTGTTTGTGACCACTGTGTTTCTGACCACTGTGTTTCTGACCAGTGTATTTCTGACCAATGTGTTTATGACCACTGTATTTCTGCCCAGTATGTTTCTGACCAGAGTGTTTCTGACCACTGTGTTTCTGACCACTGTGTTTCTGACCAGTGTGTTTCTGACCACTATGTTTCTGACCACTGTGTTTCTGACCAGTGTGTTTCTGACCAGTGTTTTTCTGACCATTGTGTTTCTGACCAGTGTGTTTCCGACCACTGTGTTTTTTGACCACTGTGTTTCTGACCAGTGTGTTTCTGGCCAGTGTGTTTCTGACCAGTGTGTCTCTGACTACTACGTTTCGGACCACTGTGTTTCTGACCACTGTGTTTCTGACCAGTGTGTTTGTGACCAGTGTGTTTCTGACCAGTGTGTCTCTGACTACTACGTTTCGGACCACTGTGTTTCTGACCACTGTGTTTCTGACCAGTGTGTTTGTGACCACTGTGTTTATGAACACTGTGTTTCTGACCACCGTGTCTGTGACCACTGTGTTTCTAACCAGTGTGTTTCTGACCAGTGTGTTTGTGACCGGTGTGTTTCTGACCAGTGTGTTTCTGACCAAGGTGTTCTGACCAGTGTGTTGCTGACCACTGTCTGTCTGACCACTGTGTCTCTGACCAGTGCGTTTCTGACCACTGTGTTTCTGGCCAGTGTGTTTCTGACCACTATGTTTTGGACCACTGTGTTTCTGACCAGTGTGTTTCGGACCAGTGTGTTTCTAACCAGTGTGTTTCTGACCATTGTGTTTCCGACCACTGTGTTTCTGACCAGAGTGTTTCTGACCAGTGAGTTTCTGACTAGTGTGTTTCTGACCAGTGTGTTTCTGACCACTCTGTTCCTCACCAGTGTGTTTCTGACCAGTGTGTTTATGACCACTATGCTTCTGACCATTGTGTTTCTGACCACTGTATTTCTGACCAGTGTGTTTCTGACCACTCTGTTCCTCACCAGTGTGTTTCTGACCAGTGTGTTTATGACCACTATGCTTCTGACCATTGTGTTTCTGACCACTGTATTTCTGACCAGTGTGTTTCTGACCACTCTGTTCCTCACCAGTGTGTTTCTGACCAGTGTGTTTATGACCACTATGCTTCTGACCATTGTGTTTCTGACCACTGTATTTCTGACCAGTGTGTTTCTGACCACTCTGTTCCTCACCAGTGTGTTTCTGACCAGTGTGTTTATGACCACTATGCTTCTGACCATTGTGTTTCTGACCACTGTATTTCTGACCAGTGTGTTTCTGACCACTCTGTTCCTCACCAGTGTGTTTCTGACCAGTGTGTTTATGACCACTATGCTTCTGACCATTGTGTTTCTGACCACTGTATTTCTGACCAGTGTGTTTCTGACCACTCTGTTCCTCACCAGTGTGTTTCTGACCAGTGTGTTTATGACCACTATGCTTCTGACCATTGTGTTTCTGACCACTGTATTTCTGACCAGTGTGTTTCTGACCACTCTGTTCCTCACCAGTGTGTTTCTGACCAGTGTGTTTATGACCACTATGCTTCTGACCATTGTGTTTCTGACCACTGTATTTCTGACCAGTGTGTTTCTGACCACTCTGTTCCTCACCAGTGTGTTTCTGACCAGTGTGTTTATGACCACTATGCTTCTGACCATTGTGTTTCTGACCACTGTATTTCTGACCAGTGTGTTTCTGACCACTCTGTTCCTCACCAGTGTGTTTCTGACCAGTGTGTTTATGACCACTATGCTTCTGACCATTGTGTTTCTGACCACTGTATTTCTGACCAGTGTGTTTCTGACCACTCTGTTCCTCACCAGTGTGTTTCTGACCAGTGTGTTTATGACCACTATGCTTCTGACCATTGTGTTTCTGACCACTGTATTTCTGACCAGTGTGTTTCTGACCACTCTGTTCCTCACCAGTGTGTTTCTGACCAGTGTGTTTATGACCACTATGCTTCTGACCATTGTGTTTCTGACCACTGTATTTCTGACCAGTGTGTTTCTGACCACTCTGTTCCTCACCAGTGTGTTTCTGACCAGTGTGTTTATGACCACTATGCTTCTGACCATTGTGTTTCTGACCACTGTATTTCTGACCAGTGTGTTTCTGACCACTCTGTTCCTCACCAGTGTGTTTCTGACCAGTGTGTTTATGACCACTATGCTTCTGACCATTGTGTTTCTGACCACTGTATTTCTGACCAGTGTGTTTCTGACCACTCTGTTCCTCACCAGTGTGTTTCTGACCAGTGTGTTTATGACCACTATGCTTCTGACCATTGTGTTTCTGACCACTGTATTTCTGACCAGTGTGTTTCTGACCACTCTGTTCCTCACCAGTGTGTTTCTGACCAGTGTGTTTATGACCACTATGCTTCTGACCATTGTGTTTCTGACCACTGTATTTCTGACCAGTGTGTTTCTGACCACTCTGTTCCTCACCAGTGTGTTTCTGACCAGTGTGTTTATGACCACTATGCTTCTGACCATTGTGTTTCTGACCACTGTATTTCTGACCAGTGTGTTTCTGACCACTCTGTTCCTCACCAGTGTGTTTCTGACCAGTGTGTTTATGACCACTATGCTTCTGACCATTGTGTTTCTGACCACTGTATTTCTGACCAGTGTGTTTCTGACCACTCTGTTCCTCACCAGTGTGTTTCTGACCAGTGTGTTTATGACCACTATGCTTCTGACCATTGTGTTTCTGACCACTGTATTTCTGACCAGTGTGTTTCTGACCACTCTGTTCCTCACCAGTGTGTTTCTGACCAGTGTGTTTATGACCACTATGCTTCTGACCATTGTGTTTCTGACCACTGTATTTCTGACCAGTGTGTTTCTGACCACTCTGTTCCTCACCAGTGTGTTTCTGACCAGTGTGTTTATGACCACTATGCTTCTGACCATTGTGTTTCTGACCACTGTATTTCTGACCAGTGTGTTTCTGACCACTCTGTTCCTCACCAGTGTGTTTCTGACCAGTGTGTTTATGACCACTATGCTTCTGACCATTGTGTTTCTGACCACTGTATTTCTGACCAGTGTGTTTCTGACCACTCTGTTCCTCACCAGTGTGTTTCTGACCAGTGTGTTTATGACCACTATGCTTCTGACCATTGTGTTTCTGACCACTGTATTTCTGACCAGTGTGTTTCTGACCACTCTGTTCCTCACCAGTGTGTTTCTGACCAGTGTGTTTATGACCACTATGCTTCTGACCATTGTGTTTCTGACCACTGTATTTCTGACCAGTGTGTTTCTGACCACTCTGTTCCTCACCAGTGTGTTTCTGACCAGTGTGTTTATGACCACTATGCTTCTGACCATTGTGTTTCTGACCACTGTATTTCTGACCAGTGTGTTTCTGACCACTCTGTTCCTCACCAGTGTGTTTCTGACCAGTGTGTTTATGACCACTATGCTTCTGACCATTGTGTTTCTGACCACTGTATTTCTGACCAGTGTGTTTCTGACCACTCTGTTCCTCACCAGTGTGTTTCTGACCAGTGTGTTTATGACCACTATGCTTCTGACCATTGTGTTTCTGACCACTGTATTTCTGACCAGTGTGTTTCTGACCACTCTGTTCCTCACCAGTGTGTTTCTGACCAGTGTGTTTATGACCACTATGCTTCTGACCATTGTGTTTCTGACCACTGTATTTCTGACCAGTGTGTTTCTGACCACTCTGTTCCTCACCAGTGTGTTTCTGACCAGTGTGTTTATGACCACTATGCTTCTGACCATTGTGTTTCTGACCACTGTATTTCTGACCAGTGTGTTTCTGACCACTCTGTTCCTCACCAGTGTGTTTCTGACCAGTGTGTTTATGACCACTATGCTTCTGACCATTGTGTTTCTGACCACTGTATTTCTGACCAGTGTGTTTCTGACCACTCTGTTCCTCACCAGTGTGTTTCTGACCAGTGTGTTTATGACCACTATGCTTCTGACCATTGTGTTTCTGACCACTGTATTTCTGACCAGTGTGTTTCTGACCACTCTGTTCCTCACCAGTGTGTTTCTGACCAGTGTGTTTATGACCACTATGCTTCTGACCATTGTGTTTCTGACCACTGTATTTCTGACCAGTGTGTTTCTGACCACTCTGTTCCTCACCAGTGTGTTTCTGACCAGTGTGTTTATGACCACTATGCTTCTGACCATTGTGTTTCTGACCACTGTATTTCTGACCAGTGTGTTTCTGACCACTCTGTTCCTCACCAGTGTGTTTCTGACCAGTGTGTTTATGACCACTATGCTTCTGACCATTGTGTTTCTGACCACTGTATTTCTGACCAGTGTGTTTCTGACCACTCTGTTCCTCACCAGTGTGTTTCTGACCAGTGTGTTTATGACCACTATGCTTCTGACCATTGTGTTTCTGACCACTGTATTTCTGACCAGTGTGTTTCTGACCACTCTGTTCCTCACCAGTGTGTTTCTGACCAGTGTGTTTATGACCACTATGCTTCTGACCATTGTGTTTCTGACCACTGTATTTCTGACCAGTGTGTTTCTGACCACTCTGTTCCTCACCAGTGTGTTTCTGACCAGTGTGTTTATGACCACTATGCTTCTGACCATTGTGTTTCTGACCACTGTATTTCTGACCAGTGTGTTTCTGACCACTCTGTTCCTCACCAGTGTGTTTCTGACCAGTGTGTTTATGACCACTATGCTTCTGACCATTGTGTTTCTGACCACTGTATTTCTGACCAGTGTGTTTCTGACCACTCTGTTCCTCACCAGTGTGTTTCTGACCAGTGTGTTTATGACCACTATGCTTCTGACCATTGTGTTTCTGACCACTGTATTTCTGACCAGTGTGTTTCTGACCACTCTGTTCCTCACCAGTGTGTTTCTGACCAGTGTGTTTATGACCACTATGCTTCTGACCATTGTGTTTCTGACCACTGTATTTCTGACCAGTGTGTTTCTGACCACTCTGTTCCTCACCAGTGTGTTTCTGACCAGTGTGTTTATGACCACTATGCTTCTGACCATTGTGTTTCTGACCACTGTATTTCTGACCAGTGTGTTTCTGACCACTCTGTTCCTCACCAGTGTGTTTCTGACCAGTGTGTTTATGACCACTATGCTTCTGACCATTGTGTTTCTGACCACTGTATTTCTGACCAGTGTGTTTCTGACCACTCTGTTCCTCACCAGTGTGTTTCTGACCAGTGTGTTTATGACCACTATGCTTCTGACCATTGTGTTTCTGACCACTGTATTTCTGACCAGTGTGTTTCTGACCACTCTGTTCCTCACCAGTGTGTTTCTGACCAGTGTGTTTATGACCACTATGCTTCTGACCATTGTGTTTCTGACCACTGTATTTCTGACCAGTGTGTTTCTGACCACTCTGTTCCTCACCAGTGTGTTTCTGACCAGTGTGTTTCTGACCACAGTGTTTCCAACCAATGTGTTTCTGACCAAGGTGTTTCTGACCACTGTGTTTCTGACCAGTGTGTTTCTGACCACTATGTTTCTGACCACTGTGTTTATGACCACTGTGTTTCTCACCACTGTCTTTCTGACGAGTGTGTTTCTGACCGGTGTGTTTTTGAGCAGTGTGTTTCTGAACACTGTGTTTCTGACCACTGTCTTTCTGACGAGTGTGTTTCTGACCGGTGTGTTTTTGAGCAGTGTGTTTCTGAACACTGTGTTTCTGACCACCGTGTTTTTTACGACTGTGTTTCTGAGCAGTGTGTTTCTTACCAGTGTGTTTATGACCGTTGTGTTTCTGACCACTGTGTTTCTGACCAGTGCGTTTATGTCTGCTGTGCTTCTGACTAGTGTGTTTCTGACCACTTCGTTTCTGACCAGAGTGTTTCTGACCACTGTGCTTCTGACCATTGTGTTTCTGACCAGTGTGTTTGTGACCACGATGTCTATGACCACTCTGTTTCTGACCACTGTGTTTCTGACCAGTGTGTTGCTGACCACTGTGTTTCTGACCACTGTGTTTCTGACCACAATGTTTCTGACCAGTGTGTTTCTGACCAGTGTTTTTCTGACCATTGTGTTTCTGACCAGTGTGTTTCGACCACTGTGTTTCTGACCACTGTGTTTCTTACCAGTGTGTTTCTGACCAGTGTGTTTCTGACCAGTGTCTCTCTGTCTGCTAAGTTTATGACCACTGTGTTTCTGACCACTGTGTTTCTGACCAGTGTGTTTCTGACCAGTGTGTTTCTGACCAGTGTGTTTCTAACCACCGTGTTTATGAACACTGTATTTCTGACCACTATGTTTGTGACCACTGTGTTTCTGCCCACTGTGTTTGTGACCACTGTGTTTCTGCCCACTGTGTTTGTGACCACTGTGTTTCTGCCCACTGTGTTTGTGACCACTGTGTTTCTGCCCACTGTGTTTGTGACCACTGTGTTTCTGCCCACTGTGTTTGTGACCACTGTGTTTCTGCCCACTGTGTTTGTGACCACTGTGTTTCTGCCCACTGTGTTTGTGACCACTGTGTTTCTGCCCACTGTGTTTGTGACCACTGTGTTTCTGCCCACTGTGTTTGTGACCACTGTGTTTCTGCCCACTGTGTTTGTGACCACTGTGTTTCTGCCCACTGTGTTTGTGACCACTGTGTTTCTGCCCACTGTGTTTGTGACCACTGTGTTTCTGCCCACTGTGTTTGTGACCACTGTGTTTCTGCCCACTGTGTTTGTGACCACTGTGTTTCTGCCCACTGTGTTTGTGACCACTGTGTTTCTGCCCACTGTGTTTGTGACCACTGTGTTTCTGCCCACTGTGTTTGTGACCACTGTGTTTCTGCCCACTGTGTTTGTGACCACTGTGTTTCTGCCCACTGTGTTTGTGACCACTGTGTTTCTGCCCACTGTGTTTGTGACCACTGTGTTTCTGCCCACTGTGTTTGTGACCACTGTGTTTCTGCCCACTGTGTTTGTGACCACTGTGTTTCTGCCCACTGTGTTTGTGACCACTGTGTTTCTGCCCACTGTGTTTGTGACCACTGTGTTTCTGCCCACTGTGTTTGTGACCACTGTGTTTCTGCCCACTGTGTTTGTGACCACTGTGTTTCTGCCCACTGTGTTTGTGACCACTGTGTTTCTGCCCACTGTGTTTGTGACCACTGTGTTTCTGCCCACTGTGTTTGTGACCACTGTGTTTCTGCCCACTGTGTTTGTGACCACTGTGTTTCTGCCCACTGTGTTTGTGACCACTGTGTTTCTGCCCACTGTGTTTGTGACCACTGTGTTTCTGCCCACTGTGTTTGTGACCACTGTGTTTCTGCCCACTGTGTTTGTGACCACTGTGTTTCTGCCCACTGTGTTTGTGACCACTGTGTTTCTGCCCACTGTGTTTGTGACCACTGTGTTTCTGCCCACTGTGTTTGTGACCACTGTGTTTCTGCCCACTGTGTTTGTGACCACTGTGTTTCTGCCCACTGTGTTTGTGACCACTGTGTTTCTGCCCACTGTGTTTGTGACCACTGTGTTTCTGCCCACTGTGTTTGTGACCACTGTGTTTCTGCCCACTGTGTTTGTGACCACTGTGTTTCTGCCCACTGTGTTTGTGACCACTGTGTTTCTGCCCACTGTGTTTGTGACCACTGTGTTTCTGCCCACTGTGTTTGTGACCACTGTGTTTCTGCCCACTGTGTTTGTGACCACTGTGTTTCTGCCCACTGTGTTTGTGACCACTGTGTTTCTGCCCACTGTGTTTGTGACCACTGTGTTTCTGCCCACTGTGTTTGTGACCACTGTGTTTCTGCCCACTGTGTTTGTGACCACTGTGTTTCTGCCCACTGTGTTTGTGACCACTGTGTTTCTGCCCACTGTGTTTGTGACCACTGTGTTTCTGCCCACTGTGTTTGTGACCACTGTGTTTCTGCCCACTGTGTTTGTGACCACTGTGTTTCTGCCCACTGTGTTTGTGACCACTGTGTTTCTGCCCACTGTGTTTGTGACCACTGTATTTCTGACCACTGTGTTTCTGGCCAGTGTGTTTCTGACGACTGTGTTTCGGACCACTGTGTTTCTGACCAGTGCGTTTCTGACCACTGTGTTTCTTACTAGTGTGTTTCTAACCACTGTGTTTCTGACCAGCGTGTTTCTGATCTGTGTGTTTTGGACCACTGTGTATCTGACCAGTGTGTTTCGGACCACTATGTTTCTGACCACAGTGCTTCTGACCATTCGGTTTCTGACCACTCTGTTCATGGCCAGTGTGTTTCTGACCATTGTGTTTATGACGAATAGGTTTCTGACCTGTGTGTTTCTGACCACTGTGTTTCTGACCAGTGTGTTTCTGACCACCTTTTTTCTGACCAGTGTGTTTCTCAGCATTGTGTTTCTGACCTGTGTGTTTCTGACCACTGTGTTTCTGACCAGTGTGTTTCTGACCACCTTTTTTCTGACCAGTGTGTTTCTGACCACTGTGTTTTCTACAATTGTGTTTGTGACCACTGTGTTTATGCCCACTGTGTTTGTGACTTCTGTATTTCTGACCAATGTGTTTATGACCACTGTATTTCTGCCCAGTATGTTTCTGACCAGAGTGTTTCTGACCACTGTGTTTCTGACCACTGTGTTTCTGACCACTATGTTTCTGACGAGTGCGTTTTGACCACTCTGTTTCTGACCAATGTGTTTCTGACCACTATGTTTCTGACCACTGTGTTTCTGACCACTGTGTTTCTGACCAGTGTGTTTCTTGCCAGTGTTTTTCTGATCAGTGTGTCTCTGACTACTACGTTTCAGACCACTGTGTTTTTGACCACTGTGTTTCTGACCAGTGTGTTTGTGACCAATGTGTTTATGAACAATGTGTTTCTGACCACTGCGTTTGTGACCACTGTGTTTCTAACCAGTGTGTTTCTGACCAGTGTGTTTCTGACCGGTGTGTTTCTGACCAAGGTGTTTCTGACCAGTGTGCTGCTGACCACTGTGTGTGTGACCACTGTGTCTCTAGCCAGTGTGTTTCTGACCACTGTGTTTCTGGCCAGTGTGTTTCTGACCACTATGTTTCGGACCACTGTGTTTCTGACCAGTGTGTTTCTGACCACTATGTTTCTGACCACTGTGTTTCTGACCAGTGTGTTTCTAACCACTGTGTTTATGACCACCGTGTTTCTGTCCACTGTTTCTCTGACCACCGTGTTTCCGACCAGTGTGTTTCTGACGAGTGTGTTTCTAACCACTGTGTTTATGACCAACGTGTTTCTGTCCACTGTTTTTCTGACCACCGTGTTTCCGACCAGTGTGTTTCTGACGAGTGTGTTTCTGACCACTGTGTTTCTGACCAGTGTATTTCTGCCCAGTGTGTTTCTGACCACTGTGTTTCTGACCACTCTGTTTCTGACCACTGTGTTCCCAACCACTGTGTTTTTGTCAAGTGTGTTTCGGACCACTGTGTTTCTGGCCACGGTGTTTCTGGC
>SZWC01030758.1:9237-23758 GCA_023375785.1 Penium margaritaceum | reverse complement strand
TATGTATATGTATATGTATATGTATATGTATATGTATATGTATATGTATATGTATATGTATATGTATATGTATATGTATATGTATATGTATATGTATATGTGTATGTTTATTTATATGTATATGTATGTAACGGGTCGAGTCTCCAGCTCCTGCTCTGAAGTCGTCGTCGGAGTTTGCAGAATGAAGTTTTCAGTCCGTGTCAGTGGTTTACCCCCTTCGCAAGATTGAGGGGCAATCGTCATCAACGACCCAGAGCAGGGAGACTCGAATATTTCGAGTCTCCGGAGGCCCATTTCCGTTTTAAACCAAACCCCTGGTTTTGGGACCCAAACCGGGGTTTTTACTTCGAACTCGTGTGTTTGTACAAGTTATTGCGTTTATTTTATGTCGAAGTTCGTCGTAAATGAACTTCGATCTCCATTTTGCCGTTCAGGTGCAAAATCGTCGTGTGCGAGGCACGCTGGCGATTTCGCGCCAGCTCTCTCGACCTCACCCTCGCTCCCCCTATCCCGCGTCCTCTCTTGCTCGTTTGCGAGGAGGGCGAGAGGGGACGAGGGCACGAGGCCATGAGGCCTCGCCTTTGAGGCCCTCGTGGCCCCTCAGCCGCCGATCAGGCTGAGGCTGCGATCGACGGCTGGCTGGCCGGCCAGTGGCCGGCCGGTCGCTTGGCCGGCCGCCGGCCGTCCAGCCGGCCGGCAGCGAGCTGGCCGGTGGCCAGCGAAGTGCTGGCCGCCGGTCAGCTCTCTCCGATGCGAGGGGTGGTGTGCAACCACCCCTCGCTTCAGCGAGGAGGGAGGGCCGAACGGGCCCTCCCGCTACATTCCTCCCAAATTATTATGAACCCTCCCGGTTCATGAACAACAAGTAGGATTGTCAGTCAGTGAGTCATCAACATTGTGAAAGACAATTAATTATTTCAATCACCAGCTAAACATGAACACGTGCATGGTACTTAGACTTAAGCTGCAGCTTGTAGGTCAGCATGGTTAGCGGCCTCCCCCCTTTAGGCCGGAGCGTCCGCGCGACAACCATGTTGGACGTCCCCAACCTCCTATGGTCACTGTCCATGAATGATGCCTTGTGGGAATGTTGTTCACTTTTCCGCGTTTAGGTGGTACCTCCTGCCACGCGTCGATCTGTGCGAGCTGCAAGCTCGCTCGAGTTCTCGTTGACCACCCCTATGGGTAACCGAGATTCGGGCTCCCATGGATTATGTTCAGTTCCACAACCGGCCCAATGAACGAGGTACTCCCTCACAACGCGCGACCGAAGAGTACGCTCTCGGTGCTGGAGTAGGCGAAGGACCTCGTATTGGCCGTCGACAACCAAGACTGCTGGCGGTGGCTGAACGGTTCCTTCTGTCGTGTATCGAGCCAGCAGGCTCACATGAAACACGTCATGTATCTTCATACTCGACGGAAGTAGCAATCGGTATGCCACTGGCCCGATGCGTGCCACAATGGGAAATGGCCCAATCCACTTCAGTAGAAGTTTTCTTGCCCCTGGCGACTTCAACCGAAGGTGTTTAGTGCTAAGCAGCACATTGTCACCGATATCAAACGAGACCTCCCGGCGACCTTTGTCGGCATATGCCTTTTGTCGCTGCCAAGCTGCTTCAAGGTGACCCTTTGCCTCCTGTAACAAGGAGTCGATGCGCTCGGCAAAGGCTTGATCGGAAGGAACCTGCCCTCCTGTACTCCCACTCTTCACTAATAAAGAGGGTACCACTGGATTCCAACCACTGTTCAACACGGACGGTATGAACTGTGTGGATTCGTGCACCGAGTTGTTCACCGCAAACTCTGTCGGTGCTAGGAATTCGTCCCAATCATGCATGGCAGGGTCCACGTACATGCGGAGCATCTGCTCCAGAGTGCGATTCATACGCTCTGTTTGTCCGTCAGTTTGAGGGTGAAATGCAGTCGAAATTTGCGACTCACGGCCGAAGTACTGGTGCATCTTCTGCCAGAACTTACTAGCAAATTTTCGATCTAGATCGGAGATAATGCGCAACGGCAAGCCGTGGTACTTTACGACACCCTCAAAGAAGAGACGAGCGGTCTCCTCTGTGTTCACGTCAGTGGATGTAGGAATGAAGTGGGTCATCTTCGTCAAAAGATCCACAACCACTAGTATTGCATCGTGGCCACGGGCCGTGTCCGGAAGACCAGTAATGAAGTCCATGCTGATGCACTCCCATGGAGTCCCAGGAATGGGAAGCTATTAGAGGAGTCTAGCACGCTTCTTGTTACTATTCTTATTCCGAAGACATGGGTCACATGTCATACAATACTTACGGACATCGACACTCCATCCTGGCTACAAATAGTGGTCCGAGAGTGCCTGTCCGGTCTTTCGGGGTCCCACATGACCTGCGACCGGCGGGTCGTGGAACTGGGAGATAACCTTTGCTCGAAGGTCTCCCGAGTTTGACACAACAACTTGTTCTCCGTGCGAAAAGATTCCTGCGGCCTCCACCAAGCCGTACTTGTCCAGATTTCGAGAGTCTTGAAACCAAGAATCCACACAGTATCCCATCCGGATCCTGTTTACAAAATCATTGTAATGGATAATCTCTCGTGGTGGTTGCCGCAGAGGTGCAGGGGGATCCGGTGGTTGTACTGTTGCTGTTGTAATGGCCATAAAACACCCACTGACCTCGGTGGTTGCTTTAATTTCTACAGGCTGTCGGCTTCGTGGATCGGCCACATTGATACGTCCTGGCCGATATTCCCATGTCAACAAGAATCGACTCAGGTATTCGCTCCAACGCGCCTGTTGTCTTGACAGGTTCGGTTGCGTTTGGAAAACACCAATGGATTATAGTCGGTCACGACCGTCACACCCCCTTCAGCACCCTCGAGGTAGCAACGCCACATCTTGAAAGCGTGTATGACCGCAAGGAGCTCTTGATCCCCAGTCGTGTACCGCGTTTCCGCGGGGATGAGCTTCCGGCTCTCATACGCAACTAGGTGACCGTTCTACATGAGGACGGCTCCAAGTCCTACTACCGACGCATCACATCAAACCTCCCATGATTGCGATGGATCCAGAAGAGCTATGACGAGGGCCGTGGATAGAAGCTCTTTGACTTTGAGAAATACGTTCTCACAATCAGGTGTCCATTCCCAACGCACGTCATTTCGCGTGAGCCTGGTTAGCGGTGCTACCAAGGTCGAATATTCTTGCATACATCATCGAAACTAGTTTACAAGGCCGAGGAAAAACAGAATCTGCTCAACATTTTGGGACGTGGCCAGTCCACAACGGATTGGACTTTTTGTGGTTCGACACGGATGCCGTCCTTGCCGACGATGTATCCAAGATATTCGAGCTCATCTCGTGCAAACTTGCACTTGCTCACTTTCGCATAGAACTTCTGTTCCCGAAGGATTGCGAGAACTTTGTGCAGATGTTCTATGTCCTCTTCTATTGATTTGGAGAAAACCAGGATGTCATCCAGGTAAACCAAGACAAACTGTCCGAGTTGCTCGGCGAACGTTCGGTTCATTTCTCCTTGGAAGGTTGCCGGGGCATTTGTAAGCCCGAAGCATAACACTCGGAACTGATAGTGTCCCATGTGCGTTCGAAATGCGGTTTTGGGCACATCATCTTCCGTGATGCGGATTTGATGGTATCCTAGAGACAAATCCAAGGACGAAGATACTTTTGCGCCTTGGAGTTGGTCAAAAAGGTCCTCAATCCGTGGTAAGGGGAATCAATTTTTCACCGTCAGCTTGTTCAACTCCCGGTAATCCACGTACATGCGTAAACCACCGTCCTTTTTGTTCACAAAAAGGATCAGCGCACCGTACGGCGAGCTACTGGGCTCGATCCACCCTTTTTCAAGGTACTCTTTGATTTGGCGTTCAGCCTCTCGAATTTCTGCTGGACTAAGGTGATACATGGGTCTGAATGGAGGAGTCGCCTCCGGTTGCAGCGGAATCGTGTGGCCCATGTGTCTTTCTGGTGGAAGCCTAGCCGGTGGGTCTTGGAATACATCCGAGAACTCCGCCAATAGAGATCTGATCTCTTGTGGCGTGTCTTCCGTCATGTCGTCCTCCACTTTCTGCAGCTAAGCCAAGAAGTATCGACAACCTTGTCGAATACGTCTCTTGACCTGCATTGCATACAAGCTGGCATGGACTTTGAGTCGGGTTGGTGATAATTCCGTACTTGGAATCAACGTAAAGCGGTGTTGTCCTTTTCGGAGGATCAAACGCTTTGATTCAAAGCACATTAGAGTCTTGTTGTAATGGAGCTAGGGATCGCCTAGTACCACGTCAAACAGGTCAAGAAGGTTGAGTACCTTCAACGTGACACTCTGTGTGTACCCTTGAATACAAATTTTTGCTTTACAAATACCGATCACGGGTACCGTACGGTTGTCACCGACAACAACTGTGCCATTCGATGGCTCGTACTTCAGGCCAACCTGTCGGGTAAAGCCAAGGCTAACAAAAGAGTCGTCCCCTCTAGGGTCGGCAAGTACGTTCATGGGAGCACCAGCTAGGTGTCCTTTGAACTGCATCGTCATGTTGCCTCCACTCTTCTGAGTGAACAGGCTCGACGACGGCAAGCCGAGTTTGTGATAAACACGGAATCTTTATGACACGCATCACAAATCCCATGATTCACCCACTCGAGTCCACATCTTGTGGGCACATGTGAATTCAGCTAGCACCTTCCAGTCTTTAAATTTTACTGGGTCGAAATCGTCGACTTAAGGTACTGCAAGCGTGATTGAACTCATTGCTTTGAGGGCGTTTACTTCAATCACTGTGTCACACAACTCTTGCACAGTGGTCGGTGTCGCCACCACTAAGCATGTACGATCACGCATCTCGTCGGGGGATGCAAGGTTTAGTGGGCAATGTTGATCAACAAGTGTAGAATGCGGTTCAACAAGAGGAGAGAAGACAACAGAGAAATTTGATCTCATCAAAAACTCAAATTTTTTAACATCCTCATCTGAAAACATGAACCCACACTCGTGATCCTGTTTTATCCCTGAGTGGTCCCCACTGATGTCACTCAGGGGTGGGGAAAACCCACCCCACGGCCCTGTCCGTTACCACGGCGGGCCCATTGCCGCGACCGCGACCCTGTCCACGGCCATGTCCGTGGTCTCCTACTGCACCATCCCCACGATGTGCTACTGCTGCAGCTAACGCCACGGCCTCTTGTCCATCCCCAGCAGCCTGAGGGCACTGAGCCCTAAAGTGGCCCGGCTGCATGCAGTTGTGGCAGAGCCCTTCGCGGAAGGATGTGTTGCGACGCTCACGCGCCGCTTGCAGCTTTTCATTCTCGCAGCTGCGCTTGTTGTTGGGGCCCTTGTATCCACCAGCCTTCTTGGCTGGAGGGTTTGCGGGCTGCTTGCCCTTGGCCCCGCCTCGCTGTCCAGCTGACCCACCAGCTCCTGCAGCATCCATGCACATGTCGCGCGTTCGGCCCCACATCAGAGTAGTGTTTCGGGTTCGCCGAATACACTTCGCTCATGTAGTCACGCAACACCCTCCAGCTTGTCCAAGCTTGGCCAATGGCTGTCGTGGTGGTCTTGTCCTTCAGCTTCTCGCTGGCGAGACCATCACGCAAGTACTCCAGCAGCATGCACTCCGGGTACTTGAAGGTCTGAGTCCCATCACCCTCGGTGAAGCTTTCGGCTTCCTCCACGAGTGCGGNAGCATCCATGCACATGTCGCGCGTTCGGCCCCACATCAGAGTAGTGTTTCGGGTTCGCCGAATACACTTCGCTCATGTAGTCACGCAACACCCTCCAGCTTGTCCAAGCTTGGCCAATGGCTGTCGTGGTGGTCTTGTCCTTCAGCTTCTCGCTGGCGAGACCATCACGCAAGTACTCCAGCAGCATGCACTCCGGGTACTTGAAGGTCTGAGTCCCATCACCCTCGGTGAAGCTTTCGGCTTCCTCCACGAGTGCGGCAAACTTGCTCAAATAAGATTCTAGCGAGCTGCCAAGCTGCCTAAAGTCCTTGATCTTGTGGAAAGCGCACCGTGTCTCCTCACGTTTGGTGCACTTCTTGCGCATGATCGCGTAGAAGGCTTCCCATGGTATGGGCTGCCACTCGAGATGCGGCTGCTGCGCAGTCCACTCCTTGACCACATACATGAAGAGTTTGTCTTCAATTCGCGTCGTGGCAAGGTCGCCCCACTAGCTGAGTGGAGCCTTGTGGACACGTAGAACGTGCTCCATGCGGTTCAGCCAGTGGGTCAGCTTCATGCCCTTCCGGAAGATCTCCAAACTGTGGAGGAACGACGTGTTCATGACCGACCCCGAAGTTGTCGAGGTAGGCAAGTCATTGCTGCCACCGGCAGTGGCATCCGAAGCTGCGGCATGCTGCGCTTGCTACTGGATCCGCACCTGGGTCACGCTCTGCAACGCCTTGTCAAGGTCGTTGCATCGGTGGCTTGCCTCATGGGCCGCCAGGCGTTGTAGCTGGCGATCACGGTCAAGATCTGTGATGCTCTGTCCGACATGGGCTAGTAGGTTGGTGAACGCGAACTTGAGCTCTGATGTCGTCAGACCATCGACGATAGCCTCCAGGGCCTCGCGTTGTCCGTGCACCCTTACCCACTGCAAGAGGGTACGGTTCGCGTACACGCCTCCAAGGAGTCCCACCTTTCGGAGGGGACTGTCATCGGCGACGACGCTCGAGTGGGCGCTGCCTTGCCCCATTGCAGCCGCATCGTAGGAAGGGGGGTCCACTTCCGTTCCTCCGAGTGGTGCCGTATCCCCACCGTCGGTGGTGATCCTGAGTCGGCCTGCCGCCTCAGCAGCAAACTCCGCGAGCCTACGACAGTCCTCGCGAATTGCCTTCGCGGCGTCGTCATCCGGCTCGTTCTCGCGGGAACTTCCCGTGTGGCCGCTTTCAGCGCCCTTGCTGCTCTCGGCAGTCTCGCTGCCGTTGGCAGCTTCAGGCGATGCGGCGGGCGTCTTATCCTTCTCGAGCAATCGGCTCGAGTTCACCGCACGACGATGACGATGGTCGTGATCCTCGTCGCCTTCCCCATCGTCGGCGTCGTGCTCTTTGTCGGGGTCCCCCTCTAGGAGATCCTCCTCCATCGGGTCGTCCGTCGCGTGGGGATCGCCCACGTGCACGTCGACGTGCTCATCGAGCACTTTTTTTGGCCTCCGCACGCTTCTCGGTGTCGCCGAGGTTGGCGTCGGTTGCCTTAGGCGGTGCAATGGCCTTAGGCGGTACGGTTGCCTTAGGCGGCACGGTTGCCTTAGGCGGCACGGTTGCCTTCGGCGGTACGGTTGCCTTTGGATTGACAACCGTGCTCGCGGCGGTGGCTCCCAAAATTTGGAGTCTGCGGGGAGCTCGTGGTGAGGCCGTCACCACCTTGCCCTTGTTTGTCTTGGATGGTCCGGCACTTGTCATCTTGTCGTTCGTGCAACTAGCACATGAAGGTTGTTGTGAGGATCACCCCACAACTTAAAGGAGGAATTGCCTCCTACAATCTAGCTCTCACGATCAGTGAGGCAATTTCAGTCTAAATTTCTATTTTCCTAGGCCGCCACGTCGGAACAAGGTCATCGGTTTAGAAACTTGTCCTCCTAAGCCATGCCTCACGGCACTTGGTAGCAACTAGGATCTAGGAAAACAGAAACTAACAACACAAGGGAGTAACAAGAAGTGAGAGTACCGCTCACAAAACTAGGAAAAAGAGCAAGAAAACAAGCAAGTACAAGGTCAAGAGCGAAAAGACCACTTTTCTTCTTGTCTTCTTGTCTTCTTGTCTTCTGGTCTCCCTTGGTCTCTTGCGTCTTCTTGGCACGTCTCACGCCCCTTGGCGGCGTCCTCCTTGAGCCGGCAGCGTTGGAGGAGCCGCCAAAAGTCTCCAAGGTGTTTTCCTCCCTCTTTTTAAGGATTCATCAAGCTTTGAGAGCCCCTGGCCTTGGGAAGAAGTGCTGTCCCAAATTTTTGGTTGAAGGAGGGAAGGAGGGAACCTTGAAGAGACGGAAAAACTTGGTGGTTTGGGAGTGGGCACTCCCCACCCCGTCCCAAAAAATTCCCTTAGGTCCCCTGGAGATGAGAAGAGGCTGTGGAGAAGAAGCCCCAAAAATTAGAGCTCTTCTCTAGCTTCCTAGCGCACTTTACGCCACTTCAAACGGTGAAGCATATATGCCATAGTCCATTCTGGCGTTTCTGCCGCAGCTTGCAGCTGCCGGCGGCGTTTTATCTATGACGTAGCCGCCGTTTCCGTCGAACTCTTGGTCGCGAGGGTCGTCTGGCTTTGATACCACTGTAACGGGTCGAGTCTCCAGCTCCTGCTCTGAAGTCGTCGTCGGAGTTCGCAGAATGGCGTTCTCAGTCCGCGTCAAGGGTTTACCCCCTTCGCAAGACTGAGGGGCAATCGTCATCAACGACCTAGAGCAGGGGGACTCGAATATTTCGAGTCTCCGGAGGCCCATTTCCGTTTTAAGCCAAACCCCTGGTTTTGGGACCCAAACCGGGGGTTTTTACCTCGAACTCGTGTGTTCGCACAAGTTCTTCCGTTTATTTTATGTCGAAGTTCGTCGTAAACGAACTTCAATTTCCATTTTGCCGTTCTGGCGCGAAATCGTCGTGTGCGAGGCACGCTGGCGATTTCGCGCCAGCTCTCTCAACCTCACCCTCGCTCCACCTATCCCTTGTCCTCTCTTGCTCGTTTGCAAGGAGGACGAGGGGGGGTGAGGGCACGAGGCCACGAGGCCTCGCCCTCGAGGCCCTCGTGGCCCCTCAGCAGCCGATCGGACTGAGGCCGCGATCGGCGGCTGGCGGCTGGCCGGCCGGTCCCTTGGCCGGCCGCCGGCCGTCCAGCCGACCGGTAGCGAGCTGGCCGGCGGCTAGCGAAGTGCTGGCCGCCGGCCAGCCCTCGCTGACGCGAGGAGTGGTGCGCAACCACCCCTCGCGAGGAGGGAGGGCTGAACCGGCCCTCCCGCTACAATGTATATGTATAGGATAAATTGAGCTGGGAGCCCGGGTGTAAATTTGGATTCAACACGAGGACTCGCATTGGCGGGCCCATCAATGCCGGAGCCCGCATTTGGACGGCGATCGACCCAAGAGCCTGTCGGCGAGCCTCACGATTCGAGGTCGCTGGGTTTTGTGCCAGTAGATGACGTCCCGCCGTTAGAAGGAGTTGGTTTGTGGTTTTGGTAAGTAGTGGTTGGCCGCAGACTGTCCAGTTGTCTCACATAGAATAGTTTTATATGTATTCCATATAACATTGTTTGAACAATGTCGTTTAACGTACAAACTCCTTTTGGTTTTTCGGCGGTGACTTCGGCCTTCGCATTCTTGTCAAGTGCGATTGGCCGGATCGCGATTCTGACAAGCGCGATGGAATCGAAGGACCCCGTCGTTCCTCAAATTGGCCGACCGGGTTCCACGGTTGGTGAGATCGACCGTCAAGGCTCCATAGTTGGCAAACTAGAGAAACGGGCCGCCTTATCAAGCCGCAGGACAAACTAGGGCCCTAACGTTGAACTACGCATATGTACATGTGAGAAAATGCATGGAAGATTCCTAGCGATATTGTCGCTGACTAGGCGTCACTGCCTGGTCAGACGGTGACGACAGGCACAAGTCGTGGACACAACAGCAAGGGTCTGGGTAGGCGACACAAGGCAAAGTGTCAGAATGTTTCAATAGCCTTTGCAAAGAAAGATGACAAATGACAGGTCCATGGCAAAAGTACCTCCCGCGGCGCACGGCGGGTGTCGCACGCGACAGTGCAAGATCTGTCCTAAATCCGGCCCAAAACCACTGTTTTGGCCGTAACTCAGCGTAGACAAGTCAGAACGCTATGCCGTCTGAATCTACGTGTACAGAATCTCAAGCCAGACGCTACGAATGGTCACATGCATGCATCCGGCAACAAACGGTGGACACACAATGCAAAAGCATGCAAATCGGGTCCACGACCAGTCCACTGATAACATCCTACAAGCTGCACAAAAACTGCATAATGTCCCAGACAACATCCAGGACTCTGGGACGACCATCGATCAGCTCTGAGAAGGTATTCCACCACCAGACGACGCCCAAGTGCCACCTGGGTCTGTATCAGAGATTTTCACGAACATGGACACGGCCGACTGGTCATTATAAACTGTACATGTCAGCAGGAACGTCACAAATCACAACACTCTCCCATAACCCGATGGTACGCATGTCCATACACGTGCAGCACTGAAACGAGTGTCAGGACAAGTGCAGAAACAGTCATGACACAGGCACAGACACATCCCGCACTCAACCAATCTAAGGCAAGGGGGGAAGTCCAACAGAACGAATGGCCACAAGAAACTTCCCGCGCGCCAGTCCCTTTGTCAAGAAGTCATCACGCTGCATGTCAGTGCCCACCCCTATGACGGAGATCACGTGGCGCTCTAGCAGATCACTCACAAAGTGATGCTCATCCGCAATGTGCTTCGTGTGAGCATGAAAGACACCAGAGTTCTTCGCTATGGGAAGAGCACTCTCGTTGTCACAGCAAAGCACAATGACACACACTGACAGACCAAACTCAAAGAACAGGCCTTGTAGCCACACTGCCTCAGCAACCCCTGCACCCAGAGCAACATACTCTGCCTCCGACAAGCTACGTGCAATGAATTCATGCTTCCCACTGTGCCAGGACACAGTGGTACCACCAAGCAGGAACACGTAACCGCTGCGACTACTTCCATCTGGGCTCCAGGCCCAGTCGTTGTCGGTGTAGCTGTCAAGAACCACCGAGTACTGCCGACGAACGCAGAGTGCGAGGTATGGCATGGAAACCACGTATCCCACCGCTTGCATAGCCACCTGGAGGGCTCTAGCATGTGGAGCCTGCGAAAAATGTGCAAGGAGGTTGACGGTAAAAGCTATGCGAGGGCGTGTGGTAGTGGCCAGGTACATCAGAGATCTGATGAGGCAAAGGTACAAGGTCACATCCACTGTCTCCCCCAGCTGTGTGGGATCGTCCACTTTCAGGGCGGCTTGCCCGTCAGGTGTGAGAGTTGTGGAGGCCATGGGCACAGCGCCAAGGAGGTCACTGAAGCGCTCCCCCATAACGCGTGCGTATCTGACCTGATGCAACATAAACGTCTGACGTGTGCGGTCTCGTACGATCTCCATGCCAAGAAACACCCGTGCAAGACCAAGGTCCTTTATCCTATACAGAATCTAGAGGATCGCCTTGGCCTCCTTCACGGCCTCCATGGAGGGAGATGCAATCAGGAGGTTGTCCACATAGACCAGGATGGCGGTGAACCGCTCAGGCGCCTATCGTATGAAGAGAGAGGGATCTACCTCGTTCTATACATATCCAGCACAAATTAGAGTGCCTGTGATCTCCTGGTTATAGCACCAAGGTGACTGCTTGAATTCCTACAAGGACGTGTGCACTCGCCAGACCTTGTCACCGTCCTCAAAGCCTGGTGGCTGGGCCACGTAAACCTCCTCATCCAGAGAGCCATGGAGGAACTCATTGTTCACATCCATCTGGAGCAGTTCCCAGTCATGCTGAGCCACCACACCAAACAGAGCGCGAGCTGAGGTGCAAAGGTGTTAATGTAATCAACGCTCTCGATCTGAGAGTACCCCTTGATGACCAAGCGAGCCTTGTGGCATTCCAGTGAGGAATCCGGCTTCACCTTCTTGCGAAAGACCCACTTGACCTGAATCGCCTCACTCCCAGGTGGAAGGTCGACTAGCTCGTAAACTCCATGCTCTTGGATGGCACAAAGCTCATCCTCGCATGCAGTACGCCATGCGTCGGCATCCTCTTATGAGAGGACATCCCTCAGTGTGCCCGGATCAGGTGCTAACAAGGGAAAGCTCTGAGTGGCGAGTGCACAGGCCTTAGAACTGGGCCTAAAGACCACTAGGTCAGCTGTTGCATCACAAGCGTTACAAAACTCGCGAGTGACCAGATTGTGCCCTTTAGGACACGCTGGATGTACCTTTGTGTACGGGACCTGACACTCTCTAGGCTCCAGAGCCCAACGGTCGAAGACGACCACCGGGCTCACGCGACTAGCCTGGGCTCGAAAGGCTCACCGCAGGCTTAGAGACACGCATGACCACATCCGGTGAGGACAGAGGCACAGGGACAGGTGATGTAGTAGGAGGAGAGGCTGGTAAACTGATAGAAGACGCATGACTGGGTGTGGCAGTAGGACCACCCACGGAGACAGGAGTACTAGTGGATACAAGGACAACATCATGGGTGTCTATGGGACGCAAGAGCACAAGAGAGGAGACAGGCAGAGCGGGAGAGGTCTTTGGGCCGACAGCGACAATTGCCGGGTCATCAAGAGCCAGAGACCCAGAAGTGGAGGGGGCTCGAACGGACACATCAGCCAGACGAGAGGTGCTCGTAGGCCCAGACTCCCCCATCCGTCGAGAAACCTCACACGTAGGAACGTGTGTGACAGACATCGAAACAATCGAGCTCAGGTTGTGGTAAGTGAGAGACTCAAAGAAGAGCGTGTCGTGAGACTTAACAATGTGACGATGGACGGGGTCCCAAAAACACAAGGCCTTCGACCGCGGGGAGATGCCGACAAAAGTGCACAAGCGACCCCGCAAAGAGACCTTACACCCCTGCTGATCCTCGCTGTACCACACAGAAGCCACTGAGCCCCAGACACGAGCAAGGCATAGATCGGCACGGTGGCCAAACCAGAGCTCTTACGGTGTAACGTGGTCCGAAAGAGGACCGTGCAGGAGGCGGTTCCAGACCCATGTCATGTAGGCGAATCCTTCAAAGGCGAAGGATTCCGGGAGACCACACTCAGACCGCATAGCACGAACCGCATCCTCCATGGTGTGGTTCTAGCGCTCACAGACACCGTTATGCTGAGGAGTGGCAGGAGCAAAGACCTGGTGAAAAATCTTGCGCTTGGCAAAGAAACTGTACATCTTGCCAAGAAACTCACTGCCGCATTCCAAGCAGAAGGTATGTAGTGAGTGGCGAGACTAACACTTAGCCATCACTAGCCAGAGACAAACCGCTAGAGCGGCATAACTCTTCTGGCGCAGGCTGTTGACCCACCGCATCCGGGTGAAGTCATCGGTCAGGATCAGGACGTATCGGCCCTGATCAGACAAAGATTCCACCGGGAGAGGACCAAGAAGGTCCGAATGGACCAGCTCAACGGGACGAAGGGCTCAAGAACGGGAGTCAGGGTAGGCGAAACGATGCATCTTACCTTAAGTGCAGAACAAACAATCGGTCTTGGGTGGCTTCTCGAAAGAGGCCGCATCAAGACCAAGTGTGGGCAATGTCCTAATGAGCTTGGATACAGTGTCGGAGCCCACATGACACAGACGTCAATGCAGCAGGCACTGGTGCTCAACAGATAGGATACCGGTGATAAACACACAAGCAAGAGGGGAAGGAGAGCAAGGAGAAGAAGAGATCCGAGGAACACTATACACATCATCCACAACAGAGGCACAAAGAACAGCAGTCTGAGTATCAAGGGTAGTCACTATCGTGGAGTCTACAGTGTGCTCCACAGAGAGTCCCATCAGAGTGCAGGCATGCATAGAGAGTAAGCTGAGCTCAAGGTCAGGCACAAAAAGCACGTCGAAAAGATACAAGGGGCCAGACGGTCCATCAAAGAACACAACCCCAAAACCCTGAATTGGCAAGTGTTGAAGATTTGCCCCTCTGCATGCCCAAGTGCGGCGCCGGGAGGCACCGACGAGCCACCAGAGAGAGGAAATTCCTCGTCGACGGATCAGGCGACTCAAGGATTGCTCGGATCCTAAAATGCAGGATTGTCCCTGAAAGATGATGAGTTGCTGAATTCGGTGGCAGTTGTTTCACCAAAATCGGACAAGTATCGAGGGAGATATGGGCTTCCAAAGTTGGGGTGTGCGCGGCGGTTCTGGGAGCCGGCTGCGGTTCGACTTCCGGTGAATAATTGACCGGAACGAGTAACAAAATGCCATCTGGGGATTTTGCTCCGGAAGGTCTGCCGAGGCGTCCGGTGGATGATCCGCCGGATTTCAGGAGTGCAGTTTGTTACTGAGGGACTTAGCCAAAATCCTGGCTCGGAGTCCGAAACTCAGTAGTACAGTTTGTTACTCGGGGACTTGGTCAAAATTCCGACTGGAGGTCCGCGAACAGGTTTCGACCCACATCAATCCCCATCACTAAACTCGATGATTAACTCATCGAAACAGACCCCAAAGGCGCAAGGGGCGCCGCCACTACACGTAGGGACATCTGCGCCTCCGGAATGGCATTTTGATGGGTCCTTGATGTGTGAGGGCGCCTCGGCGGGCGACGTGGTGCGCGCCGCCGACTGAGCGGCTGATTTGGGGTGCTGCGCTTCGGATGACGTAGCGGGAGCTACGGTGATCCGAATCGCACACGGTTTGGTGCGTTGGAGAGCTCATGACTAGCCCTACAAATGTTCAGATCATGTCCATGTTAAAAAAAAAGCAAAATCGTGTTATTCCCTTCGCAAAAAAAAATGATTGTCTCGCATTTGTCTTCAACTGCCAGAAACATAGC
>SZWC01030756.1:0-16266 GCA_023375785.1 Penium margaritaceum | reverse complement strand
AAACACTCCTGGTTATTCCCTCAAATCCAGCTGATGAATCATCTCATTATTGATAAAATATGTGAAAGGGCCCCACATACGGTAACACCCGTGCCTTTCGCCACTTCCGCAACCCCTCGGTTGTAACTGTAGAAGTATCACCGATCGGCCATACTAGTATTCCTCATCAAAGTTTGCAATCTCATTAGCCCTTGTCTACGGTACTGTGAGAAATTCAGATGGACAATTGGTAAGCATAGATTTCTTTATCCAGATAGCAGCTCCACTGTCTACTCTTTTGTCCTCTTCCATTTCTCTACTCCTCTTACTTTTTCTATCACTTGTTCCCTATTTCTAGCATGTTTTTGTTGCTTTCAACATTCACTAAAACATGACCCAACTTTCTACATCTCCAGTACAGCACTTGGTTCTGTTGATCGATGGTTTCCACCTCCATCAGAACAGAAGTCATTTTTGGGGAGTTTTCAAGATGGTCGAGGCAGAAAATTGCTCCCACGGACCTCCATCAGAACAGAAGCCTCCATTACTTGTGACTTCATGCAGTCAAGTTAAGACTAGTGGCCTCGGAGTCGCCAATCATTGGATTTTTGCATCCGTGTATTCCAGTCAGCGTATTTCATGCAACCAGAACCTACGATCATTCAGAGAATGTCATCCTAGATGTTGAATATGGTGACTGCTCGTCGTACATTGCGCTCATTTAGGAGTTTTCTCTCTTCAGGGTTCTTTCAATGAGTCCGATCCCACGTGTGCACGAATGTAATCACTACTCCATTGTTGCGGTGAGTTATTGGAGTAGATGGTTGTTAAGGCTCAAGTGTGGACATTGTTTATAACAGGCCATCATTAATGGGAGCCTCTCGGCTGGTGCCTCCCGCCATCGAACTAGGTGTAGACCCAACAGGGAGCATTGAGGGTGAGGGATTTTCCGAGACTGAGGAGCCTGTCATCAGATAAGCCATCACATTCGCTAATCTTGTGGCATTAATTGTGAATCCTATTGTTGTTACTCCATGTGTCGCTTGGAGGGCGTCGATAATCTCTTGTTGCTATTCCTCTACCACCTAAGTCTTTGTCAGGCTACCAGTGCTCGTCATTAGGTGCGCTCAATCCTTTCACCATGGTCATTGCGGGTTCTGTGATTGTTAGACGGCGAAAACATGCGCAAGAAGTGTGCAAGTTTTTCACGTAGGAGTGAAGCTGGTGACTGCCCCTCCAGCCCCGTTGCACTCTGATACCAAATTTAACACAATTTCAGAGCAAACAACGAGTTGGTAACTTTGAGCATTTGAGTATATTGTTGCTAGATGTAACTGTATTTGGATGAAAAATATGGGGACTGTCCACTTTGTATGTACAAATGAATAATTAATGTAGGGCATACTTGGGATCTTGGGTGCTTGAGTTGAGCAAAGCATGCAATGTTATGTTATGAGTGGCACCATGATATTCTTGAAATCCTTCGATGCAGTCAAAGGGTTATGAGAATATCAAAGCGCTTTCCTATCATATTTTATAATCATTGAGAAGTCGACCCGAAAGTACCAAAATAACAATAAAACCTATGATATTTCTATCGAATCTTGTGAAATTTGGTGAAACCTATCGGAACCTTATGGAACCGGACATTGAAGACCTGGGCTAGCAGCCAAAAGTCGTAAGCATACGGAGATCGTTGCATCTTAGGCCATAAACATAATGACACCGACCCACCCATGTGTGAATTCTATGGACATGTGGACGTAGGGACGTAGTACCTTGCTGTAGTAACAGTTACATGCGTATGCCAACCCCTAACTTCCAATCGTGGGTGCTTTTTCTCATGCATTTTTGCCCACCATGCATAAGTTACGAAAGTGAAATTTCAGCAATTCACAAGTGCAGTAGAAAGGTTTGTCACTAGGCACAAGGCACTTTGGCCAACGCCAACCGTATGGTGGCGAAGTAGTTCATCAGCAGAGGACTGGTCATAACCTCCCCTCCCTGCGATGTGGATGGTTGTCAGCAGGATAGACCCCCTAATGGTCTGGTTGTCTCTACGTCATAGTACTCATGGTCTTACCACTATGCTCCCATAATTCACTGGTGCAAGGTAGCCGATGAATAAAGAATACAAGGTACATTTGTGTAATTTGGAATTGGCAGTGATTATTCTTTTTTCACAAGCTAGGAAGCACTCGAGCACATGTCTACTGCTATCAAGAAATAATAGCGATGATCGAGGACTTTACAACAATGATGCTTGTGGGATCATGATTTCACAAGTTGATTTAAGAAACCACACCACGAAGTGGGATGGTTTTCAGAATGTTGACGTGCTTCTTCATGAAAAGTATAGTGCCATGAAGAGGTTGGGCAAACAATATCAAAACAGACATGTGGTTCATGATACTCTCTCAACCATGCTAGTGTTGGAGTTGTACAATTACTGCACTGGGTGTATGCTCCACAACGGTGAAGTTGTTGCAGTAATCGGTAGACAGTATGAGGCATGACAGATTTTATGGTGACACTACCGGGTCCAAAACTGCAGGGAATTCTCCTCATCAACTGCCGGTTATTTTTCCTAGCATCCAGGTCCTTGGGGTGTAAAGGGCATGTAATTTACATGGTGTGTAGGAATGCGCACGCGGTAGCGCATGCCCTTTATCCATTCCTAGGGAGATGGAGAGCTTCAAACAGCACAGTGCTACAAAGAAACACAAGGCAGGATTACCTATTCTTGCCTAGATTCCATGCACCCAAGGTTGGAGAACAACATCTACTCCATGTACAAGGATCTTCTAATCTACATTAACTCGTGCAGCAGAATCAACAGTGTAGGGGGATAGCTTATGAAGGAGGCCACCTGATGAAGAATCTTCACCATGAAGTTGGATGACGCCTCCTTCATCAGGAAACTTCTCAAATGCTCACTCCATCACCAAGTCACATCACAGAATTGGAGAAAGCTTCCTCTACAAAGAAACTTCATACCTACAAAGACAAGAGGTGAATACTACCACCACAAATGAGGAAGCTTCTCCTCAAGGCGGTCAACTTGCCAGGACCACATGTATACAAAGTGGCGGTCCTGGCACACCTCAATATAACTCTCACAGACACAGCAGGCTCAGTACTTTAAGGGCTTCAGACTTCAGCAACTCTGTCATCATCGTCACCTTGACTGTTGGAGTGCCTACTAGAGCGCCCAAGTCAAGACTCTACTAGAGTTCGCTCTGAAGACCCCTGTAAGACTGGCATATTCGTGCCAGCCTGGGTTGAGGACGCCTGACTACGTGGAGGCCAGACTACCTTGAAGATGGTGGCAGTGCCAAGATCCCTTGTATCGGCAGCCTTGAGGGCCTAGCAAGGATTGTCCCTTCTGGGATTCTAGGCAGCTAAGTAATTTGTACATAGCTGTGTCAAGGCTGATACTTGTACTTTGTACTTTGTACTATCAATCAAGAGATTCATTTCTCAAGTGTGTTCTTTTGTTTTCATAGGAACAAGTTAGTACATGCTTTCTTGTTGAGCACCAAGATCCCTGTACAAGCAGCAAGGAACCTAGAGTTTGCTGCTACAAACCAAACCACTTCCGTTGTACAAACTTTGACTGCTAAAAGGTGGACGGCGTTGTCCCAAACTTCAAGAATGGAACACCGACAGTGTGGGAGGCTGGCAAAAGATACCCTTGACGCATTGCGTGAAACTGTCAAATTCGTCATGTTGTGGATTACAAATGTAAGAAGAAAGTTTCCCACGTGTGGAATTCAAGGACTTGTGTACGTCAACAACAACACACTTCTCCCCTTTTTAAGCAAGACGTCTTTGCAAATTCCATAGTAATAGCTACTTCCAACAAAAATACCCATACATTGAATGATCATCGTGTTCTAGGTTTTCATAGGGTTCCCAACTGATGTGTGCTACGTCATGATTCTTGCCACATCATGAGATAATTCTTCACTTTTCGATGTCAACGGTGTATGAGGATGTCTTGAATCATGTGATCCCCACCCTCATTAACTTGGGTAGGTGGTGGTGGGGGTACCTTTTTTCCATGGATGTTCTCGCATTGGTCTCGATAAAGGTTGAGATATCACATGGAAAACCACATGAAAAACCTATTTTTCAGGCAAGCCAGGCTTGGGAAAAGAGGTGTCTTTGTTTCTACAATCACTATGTGATGAAAAATTCTTAAGATTATCCTTTGTAAAATCCTGTCCTTGCATCTTGATGCATGCGCTCCTGAGTAGGATGCGGACACTGGCTTGAAATTGGATGTCTAACCAAGGACCGCCGTCTGCCCATTTCATTGCCACTTGAGTCTCTCCAACAGTCTTACATGTCTTGTCCGAGATACCATGAATTTTCTTCTATGGATATCCACCACGGATATGTTTCTTGAACTCTGTCGTGCAGTCCTAGTTGTAACAAGGAGTTTGCTTGAAACAACCTTGGATATCAAGTCTCCTATACATGCAAATATCACATAGTTACATTTAAACTCTACATTTGCTCAGTTTTACTACCCATTCATTTCCATGTGGCTCACACAATGTTCGTAATAGACGCTCAAGCATCTCGCTGGTCTGCGGATGCAAGACCGTTGATAACTTCATCCGACTATTGTACCGAGTCATGAATTGCATCCAAATCCAACATCTTCATGTTCCATCTCTGTAATTGGCAATAAAGGAGGGAAAACCATGTAGTGAAATGACGATGTTGAGGAACAGTTGTGTTGTCCCCTTGGCACTGGTTGTGGTGGTCAGTGGAATGAATTGTGCCACTTTAGAAAATTGGTCAACAATGTGGCTATATCGTTCAACCCCTCTGGCAAAAGTCCATGGAGATGCTCAACCACCAATCAGTCAGCAATGGTAGATGTTTGGGAGTTTGATTTGTCTTGAATTATTTTGCTGGCAAACATCATACATCTTTCAAACGTTTGTTACGTCAGTTTATATCTCCTCCCACTAGAAACTCTTTGTGATGTTTTCAAC
Source organism: Penium margaritaceum (assembly GCA_023375785.1). NCBI lineage: Eukaryota > Viridiplantae > Streptophyta > Zygnematophyceae > Desmidiales > Peniaceae > Penium > Penium margaritaceum. Next base: position 11,278 of record SZWC01030756.1, on the reverse strand, counting down.
GTATTTCTCTCACTTGAGTGTTCATCTCGACCAAGGTCTTGGTACTCTTCAAACAGAATCCACTGCAGATCTTGCTTGGTGGTACAACCTAGCAAGTAAACGTTCCTCACCATTCTAGAGCGTTGTGTTAGAATTCTATTTTGGTATACTTGCCAAATTTGTAAGCCAGATTGAATATGGCTTGAGACTGCCTTGAATGTGCAACCTGGGTATGGATTTCGAGTATTCAGGAAAAACTGTGTGAGGTCAACATAAGAACGCAGCTGATCTATCCAGAATTGAGGAAATACAAACTGGTCAAAGGTAGGACTATCAAGGGTAAAACAACTGACAGGGTATCATTCCGAATAATCAAGGAACGTTACTCGAAGGACCCAACAAGGCCAATGCGCACCTTGGGACCTAGGGTACTTTGGAAAGGTACACTGATGTGTTCTTGTGAGCAAGGGTATTTTGGGTGGCCATCACCACTGCTAGCGGAACTACCAGTACCAACTTATGACCGTTCATGAGAACGGCCATAACTTGGTCATTCCTCCATGAATTGAGATTATTCTTGGTGCATTGGAATAATGAGGGGATGGGATACGTGATGCTCAGGTACTAGTGCTCCTATCCATTTGGCACAGATTTGCATACAGTTTGGCAAGGTTGGGCCACACACATTGTGGCATCATGTACATGTCATATTGTATATTGACACTTCAATGACAACTGTAATTTGTGCCATCTCTACCACACATGTTCCTATGCTTCCTTAAGGTGGTTCTACTCTTGTGCCTATGTTCGAAGCTCTGCATCAGCCTTCCTCTAGTGGCCATTTCCGTCGTTTGGTGCCTACAACATCCGATTGAGTCAAGCGCACTGCACCCACTTTATACTTTCTATCAGAGCCACCCTTGGCTTAGTGTTGGAATTGTTTACGTGGAAGCCTCTCCTGGTCAGCATAGAACAACAATCATCTCATTCCTTTTTTCAGATTTGTATTCAAGGCCAATCACGCAATCCGAAGACAAGGCGATGACTAGAGGGATTGTGGATAACCTTGCCGGTAAGGGTGGTCACGTGAGCATAAAGGGAATGCCAGCACACGAATGGTTAAAGGGTAGGGAAATTCTCCCTGGGGCTGAGCATGGAGCAGCAAGTACGAGTAACTCCTGAAGAACTATTCCAAATTCACATCAAGTCGGGCCTACGTTCACGTATTCTCTGTGGGTCACTTGTAACCCCGTGAATAGCCGATAAACAAGGGTGATTTGAAGGCACATTATGATCACCATGTCTTTGAGCCAGCTCTAGCCTTCCAATGCCCCAGCTTTGGAAGTAGGAAGCATCAATGATAATTTTCGGGGGTAACTTCTTAGTTTGTTGCTTGACGTTTCGAGTTCTTTTTCGGTAGTGAACATTGACCTCTTGATCTTTTCCAGTCCCTTAAGCATTGGCATCCAGTCCCTGGCTTTGAAAAAGCGATGGTTTTCATGGATTCAAAGTAGCACTGAAAGTTTCTGGGTGGAGTCGAGCCTGCAACCCACATCGTCGGACGTGCCGTCGAAGAGCATCCATGAACTGCACCGGACGTTCACTGTCTTCACGACTCAATTCTCTAACCCGACGTAGAGGTACGACCTTCTTTGCAAAAGGTAGTTTCACCGTTTTACCACTTCACTCGTCCCTACACCATCATGGATAATCAACAGTGCCATGCAGCGGGACAAGCGATCATTCGCCACGCGGCGTGCTTGCACGTTCGTCTCCTCACCATCCTAATAGATATTACGGTGGAAATTGTCTCTAACATTCTTTCACGTTTGCGGCGTAGACCAATGATGGCTGGAATTCGTCAAGGATGGACTTGAATTGTGGAGCACAGTGAAGGATATCCACAAAGATTGTACAAAACGAGCATTCTGTGGCATTGAGTCACTGCTTTAGTCCACTCTTGCACCGGCCTATACGACACATGAATGGTGGCTGAAGAAAAGATCATGCTCTACATGCAATGTGATGGTATTGACATGTCGGTTTCCCAATTCTTGGAGCAAATCCAAAAGATCCCGTCAACCACTTGTTGTGCACAACACCATGTAGTCCGAGCTTTTTTAGACCTTGTGTCACATGCGATTTGGATGAAAAGATGTGATGAACTTCTAACAACTTCATAGGAAGGAATCTGCAAATACCTACCCTACCGTAGTGTCTTTCATATTCGCCTATTTTTTAGAACTGAATTAAGTGACAGTTAAATTCGACTATAGTCTTTAGCCCTCGAATTTTGGACCTGTTCGTCCAAAGGTCTCTGGTATTTTTTAGTGTCTTATTTTGGTCGAACTTATCGTTCATGTCCTTGGTCTGTCCCTAAGACTTCGCTTGTTGAGTCTTCAACTTTCGAATGTCAAGGGTGAAGTCCCGCGTCGCGGCTCACTTCGCAGGTAGATCTCGCTCGCAATCCCCCGTGGACTGCACGTCCGCGTAGTCCACGATGGATTACGAGCAAAACGTGGAAATTTCATGTTCCGCTCGCACTCCCTAGGAGACTCCGCGCGGAACGTGAAATGGTGTGTAGAGAAATAGCCTTTTCATAATTTTGAGAGTGATTCGTCCAAGACATCATGAATTGTTTAGGTACTTGAATGGACGAAGCAATATAATTCTCATAGTCGAACGCAAGAGACACTACGGTAGTTTATGAACTTTCTGAATGTTACATCTGGCAAACATGTGCCGGTTGTTGTTGTTGTTTTGTGTCTCGTACACGGCTTACGGTGACCCCTCGGCTCATGTCCATTCACTTGCAGATCCTTGAGACTGGCGACGGTTGCAGAAGACCGGCGGCCGGTGACGACCGACGCCCAGAAGACTCTCGTATTTATTATATTCCTGCTGTGGTACAACACATAGGCGTTCAGCCTATCAGGACGTAGATATTGTTGATGCAGCCATTCTGATTCAAACGGCTTGTCCTTCTGACGTGTCTACAGGGAGTTGTGGCCAAAACTGTGTTTTTGCCACTGTTTTGTCCTGCTAGAAAACAGAGCCCTTGTGCGCCGCGCGTGTGTGTGCATCCAGTAGGGCCGTAGCACTGTTTAGGTTGTCCTGACCTTAGTTGTCAACTCTCTCTGCGCACTTCAATATTTGCAGCTCCTCACACTTGTACTTGTGTCCATAGTCAACCCCTTGCTGTTCTCACCTCCACCTATGTGTGCTAGTGAGTTAGCTGGCCGGCTTGTACTGCCAAGCCAGCGACAGCAGTGCTAGGAAGCTGTCTTTCATGGTATCAGAGCAGCGAGCCAGTGCTCGCACAGCTGCGTAGCAGAGTCGCAGCAACCGTAGTAGCAGTGAGCGACCGCAGCCTTTGCCTTGAGTAACTGCAGTAGCAACGCTCCCTGTCTCAAAGAAAACTCCTGGGAGGACCCACCACCATTCCGACCGTTCTTTTAAGAACTCCGCATTGTTTTTGCCAACTCCACGGTAGCAGCAACCACTCCGCGGTGCTCCGTGGCTCAGCGGACGCAGCACCTTCGCGACCGCAACGGAACGCGTCGGGAGTGTCACGGATCCACCGCGATCGCACACGGCGTTCCGGATCTGTCACTCCGCGGTGACAGTGCCGCGGCAGATCCGTGGTGTTCCACGGATCCACGGCGTTCCACCGCAACAGCTCCGTGGCGGTTCTGGAACACACTAGGAGTGCTCCGCGGTGGATCTGCCGTCGCGAGTCCGCGGCAGCTCCGCGGTGACTCCGCGGTCGATAGACGCGGCAGCCCTGCGGTGTTCGTGGAACTTATCGACGGAGGTGCCCTGGCAGCTCGTGACACCCCGACGTGTTCCACATTGACGCGACCGTGGTGGCTGCTCGTTGCACTCCACATCGTTCCGCGCCGACGCAACTGCGTCCAGCTCGAGCCGATCCGCGGCAGTCCGCGGTGAACTTCCGCGGTGAAGTGTACCGCGGAGGGGGTCCACGGAGGGGTTCCGCGTAGGGGTTCCACGGAGGGGGTCCGCGGAGGGGCTCCGCGGAGGGGCTCCGCGGAGGGGCTCCGCGGAGGTGAATTTGCACGGTAAGGTGTTCCGCAATGACACATAGAAAAAAGAAAAAGAAAAAAGAAGAAGGAGCAAAGGGGGGAACCGGCCGGAATGCCGAAGCTTACCCCCTCCAGCGCCGCTACCGACGCAGCTGCCGAGGGCAGCACCGTCAGCGGCCAACGTCGGCCGCCGCCGTCATCACCACAGTGGTAGCAGCAACAGTAGAAGCAGCAGCAGCAGCAGCATCAGCCTCTACAGCAACAACAGCAGCAACAGCAGCAGCAACAGCAGCAACAGCGACAGCAGTAGCCGCAACAACAGCAGCAGCAGCATCGCCCGCCAAGCCCGACAACATTGGCGCGCCAAATGCGCGCGCTGGCTGACCTGCAGGCAGAGAGTCGCAGTACCTTGACGAAGCAGGTCACTGAGCTGCAGGACCTGATCAGGGGCCTATTACCTCAGCAGCAGCAGCACTCGTCAGCAGACCCGAGCGAGGACCACCTCACTCCCGGCGGCAATGCACATGAGGTGAGGAGACCCTCTCCGGCTCTGGAGAAGAGGGTGAGGAGGAGGTGTTGCGAGCACGCATCATCCGCTTCAAGGCACACAACAGAGCACGTGAGGCCAATGCCGTCCTCTAGGGCATGAGCTCCACCGCCGACGCGAGCCTGAGCTCATCTCGCCGCCCTCTGAGCTTTGAGGAACTGGCTCTGCGGGCCCGCCTGGGCAAGGGGGTTGCCTCCTCTATGCCCGGTTCCGTGATGGCTTCAGCCGTCGCTCTACCGACGGTCAAGCCACCCAAGTGGTTTGAGTCGGACCCGCCCATCTTCCGGACTGGGAACGACTTTGAGTCTTGGGAGCCGCGCTTTTGCATGTGGGCCATGAGCGAGGGAGTCCTCGACTACCACCTCACCCCATACCATGCGTCTCACCCCGCCCAGACGCAGATGGCGGTCCGCGCCGCCTCCGGTCTGATGAAGGCTGCCCCAAACTTCACCAAGGACTTCAGTCGGTTCCTTGGCGATCTGCTGACCGGCTCATGAGCTAACCCTCGCGAGGCGTGGGCACTGGCTGTCACTCTTTTTGAGGGCGCCACCTTGGCCCGGACGTCCCAACGCCTCACCGACTTCAACCCCATCTGCCAGACTGCTCAGGAGTCTGTAGCTGACTACTGGCGCCGGGTGATCCAGCTGTACGAGGAGCTGGGAGACGATGCCGCTGCGTAGTACTCCGCACTCCATATCATCGTTTACGGCATTCACCCCGACTATGCGCGCGTCTTCAGCAACTTTGACCAGACTCTGCTTTGCGACATGGCGAGCGACGGGACCCTGCTGCGCTGGGCCACCATCCACTTCCCGGAAGTTGCCGGCATGGACGGCGCAAACCGCGCTCGCCGCAACACCGCTTCAGCTGTAGTTACCGCCACATCCCCCTCCCTGTCGTCTACAGCTACAACAGCTCAAGCTTAGGGGAAGAAGGGTCGTAAATCGTCAGGTGGTGATTCCAGTGGCGAGACCAGCAGCGGCACCAGCACCAGTAGTGTCAGCCGCAACAGCAGTAGCAGCGGCGGCGACAGCAGCAGCAGCAGTGGCAGCAGCGGATCCGGCAGCACAACGGGCCGCCGGCTTGTGTGCTTTAAGTGCGGAGGTGATCATCGCTATCCCGACTGCACTCGTCTGACAGGCTGCCCATTGGACTGGACCAAGATCACCCGTGGACTGCAGCAGGCGCACGAGGCGCGCATGCGCTAGATGTCCGGTGTGACAGCCCGCTTGGTCGCCACTACCACAGTCGTCCCACAGGAGTCCGTTGCCACAGCAGGCTCCTCTGCGGATCCCCACGACCAGGCGCTCACCAAACGCGACAGAACGATCGCTGAGCTGCACCAGCTTCTTGCCTTGCGCTCATCTCGGGGAGGTGTGAGTGAGTTGACTGTGTCGAGGGGTCCTACTGCTTATGGACTGTCTGTGTTGTTGCGTGATGATGCCTGTGATGGTCCCCATGCCCAGCCGTGTGCGCGTGACGAACCTGATGATGTGTCTTGGTTGCATGCGGCTCATGTGCGCTCCGCTGGTCGCCTTGTTGTGTCCCCCGCTGAGCGTCCTGCTGCCACGCCTTGTTCCGTTGCCGAGTGCCACGTTGCCCCTTGTACGCGTGTCACGACGCCACCTGGGTCGTTGACTCTGGCGCCACCCACCACATGACATGTCGCCGTGACGCCTTCGTCATCCTGCATCCAGTTAGCACTATTCGCTCTGTTCGCACTGTAGGTGGCCATGAGGTCCCTGTCCAAGGTGTTGGGGTTGTGCAGTTCACCGGGCCCGCTGGTCCCGTATGCATCTCCGACGTCCTGTTTGTCCCTGATCTAGAACTAGGTTTGCTGTCTGTCCATGCTTGCACCAAGATGGGCCTGGGTATCATGCACACAGCTGCTGATGCTCGCATCTTTGTGCGTGACACCGAGGAGACCGTCCTTAGTGGGACGGTCGTCGATGATCTGTATCACATTTCTGGGTCTTGTGCGAGTGCACCCCCCTTGCCTCCATCTCCCACTACTCGTGTTTTTGTGGCTGGTGCTCTTTCCCCCGAGCACCACCGTCTCCTGCATCACCACCTCTGTCATGTGCACTTGGGGGCTATCGACAGACTGGTCCACACTCAGCCCGCTCTCGGTCTTGATGCGGCATCCTTTGAGGCGCCGCCCACTACCGATTGCCTGACCTGTGCTGAAGGCAAAATGCATCGGTCTACCTGTCCTGCGTCTGTCTCCAGGGCTCATCGACCCTTGGACCATGTCCACTCCAACCTCATGGGTCCGCTCCTTGTAGAGTTTCAAGAGGACCGCGGTCGCTACGTCCTGACGTTGACTGATGACTTCACATGCATGCGCTGGGTCTACAGTCTACGTCAGAAGAGTGATCTGCCATAGCAGTACGCATTTGGCTGGTCATGGCCGAGCGCCAGTCTCCCCACCGCCTTCAAACCTTTTGCTCGGACCGCGGCAATGAGTACCTCGGTGACATGGCCTGCTCCTTCACCGAGCTTGGTGTCTTCCACAACCTCTCCGCTCCCGCCACCCCCCAGCAGAATGATGTCTCAGAGCGCTTGAACCGCACCATGGAGGATGCGGTCCGCGCCATGCGCGTCGACAGCGCCATACCTGAGGCCTTTGCCTTCGAGGACATGGCGTACATGACCTGATCCTGGAACCGCATTTCCCACGGCCCCCTCTAAGGTCGTCGCACGGCCCACGAACTTTGGTACGGGCGTCGCACGGATCTGCGCCTAGCCCGTGTCTGGGGATCCCTTGCCCGTGTCTAATTCACACCAGAGTAGCAAGGGAGCAAGCTCTCTCCACGGGGCCGCATCTGCGCCTTCGTTGGCGTCACCGCGCATTCCAAGGCCTAGCGGTTCTGGGACCCTGAGCGACGCCGCATCGTGGAGTCCTGTGACGCTCTCTTCTTCGAGCATCTCGCCTTCCGCGACCTTTCCTGCATCCACGCTCTGCGTGCGGCACATGCCCCTGGGTGTGCCGGTCCCCGTAGTGTGGGGGAGGCTCCTAGCACAATTGGCACAGTGCCCCTGTCCAGTACAGCCACTCCGTCGCCGACACCCCAGGGGCTGTCCCCAGAGGCTGTGCCCACAGGCACCCCGAGCCCCGCCCCGTCTGCGGCTCACTCCTTTGCCACCGGCTCTCCGCTGTCGCCCGTGTCCGAGTCTGCGTCCGAGTCTTTCTCCGCGTCTGAGGCTCAGTCTGATCCTGCGCCTGCTTCCGCGTCTGAGGCTCTACCGGATCCTGCGCCTGCTTCCATGTTTGAGGCCCTGTCGGATACTGCGTCCGCGTCCGTGTCTGGCTCTAAGCCGTCCTTGCCTCCGGCAGCGGACATGTTTGCGTCTACCGTGGCCCCGTCCCTGGCTGTTGAGGCCACGCCAGCCTCGAGTGGCACGCCTGCCGTGCAGTCCACACCGGCATGTGAGTCAGCAGCACCCACTACTCCTGCCCGGTCGGACCCCTACACACGGGCACCCGGCGGACCTCTCCACCCACGCCCCATGCGTATCGTCGTCAGCGGTGACCCGGGCACGCAGGCCCTCGGCCTGAGTGCTCGCAACCTCGCTGAGGTTCACTGGTGTAGCACTACTTGCTCATGAGCGCGGTCTTGCTCGTGACGCCGCCGAGGCCATGGTGACGGTTGACCCTCCCTCTGCGACGTATGCCCTGGCTACACGTAGTGCACCAGTGCTGTCTCCCGGCCCCACCAGTCTGCCTGAGGCCTTCTCAGCCTCCGACGCTGAGCAGTGGTGCGTTGCCTGCCAGGCTGAGTCGATGCCATCCGAGAGCACGGCGTCTTTCAGCTGGTGGAAATGCCAAAGGACTGCAAGGCCATCAAAGCCAAGTGGGTTCTATGAAAGAAGCTCAAGCCAGACGGCACTGTGGAGGGCTACAAAGCGCGCCTGACAGCAAAAGGCTTCTCTCAGGTCCCTGGCGTGGACTACACTGAGACCTTTGCCCCTGTTGGGCGGATGACGACCACGCTCACGCTGCTGAGCCAAGCGGCACGACTGGGAACTCCATCAGATGGATGTCAACAACGCATTCCTAAACGGGGACCTTGAGGAGGAGATCTACATGGTCCAGCCACCCGGCTTTGAGGATGGCACCGGTTGCGTATACCGGCTGCGGAAGGCCTAGTACGGCCTGAAACGGTCACCTCACTGCAGGAACCAGGAGATCACCAGCACACTGAGATGCGCTAAGTACGTTCAGAGTGATGCTGACCCATCCCCGTTCCTCTCACAGTCCCTAGCACCGCTCGCTGCCATCCTCGTCTACGTGGACGATCTTCTGATCGCCTCGCCTGACCTGGAAGGAGTGAACGCTGCCAAGGTCGTTCTCTCTCCTCGGCCTACAAGAAGAAAGATCTTTGTGAGGCCTCCGTCTTTTTGGGGATGGAGATCGTGCGCAACCGTGTCCGCCGCACACTCCGTGTCCATCAGGAACGCTACGCAGAGACTGTGGGGGAGCGCTTTGCCCACCTCCTTGCTGCCGTCCGCACGGCCTCCTCTCCCATGACCCCTGAGGGACAGGCCGCCCTGAAGGTGGATGACCCAGCTGACCTGGGGGGGCCAGTCGATGTGACCCTGTACCTGCGAGTCATCGGCTCACTCATGTACTTGGCCACCACGACACGGCCCGAAATTGCCTTCACTGTCATCCTACTCGCCCAGTTCTCGCAGGCTCCACGCCAGCGAACATTGGAGGCCGCAGTCCGGTGTGTGCGCTACATTCTATCCATTGCACGTTTCGGCCTGTGCTTTCGCGAGCAGGTGTCAGTTGTGCTCGATGGGTACACAGACAGTGACTGGGCGTGGAGTCCACATGGTAAGAGCCGCACCGGCTACATCTTTCTCGTTGGGGGCACTGCAGTGTCCTGGCGAAGTGGGAAGCAGGGCTGCATTGCACGCAGCACGGCTGAGGCAGAGTATGTTGTTCTAGGCGCAGGTGTTGTGAAGTGTGTCTGGATGGTCCGTCTATTACGTGAACTGCGTCAGTCCATTCCCCCCGTGGTTCTCCAGTGTGACAACATGAGCGCGGAGGCCATCGCCAAGAACTCATGTGTGTTCCATGCATGTACAAAGCACATCAATGTCGAGCACCACTTCGTGCGTGACCTGGTTGACCGTGGTGAGATCCGAGTCATCCACGCGGGCACTGGCAGACAGTGCGCGGATTTTCTGACCAAGGCTCTGGGTTGTTCGAAGTTTCATGCAGCCACTCGTTCCGTGGGACTCTGCCCCATCCCTGTTGCAGGTTGATTCCTCATGTGCCACCTTGCCTATGCTGTGCTTGCTGCCTGCAGCGGCTGTGCGTATCCTGTTCTGTCTAGCGTTACTGTCTGCATTTGCATGGGCGTGTTTCGCCCTCCAGTCATTGGGGAGTGTTGTTGTGTGTGTTGTACACGGCTTACGGTGACCCCTCAGCTCATGTCCATTCACGTGCAGATCCGTGAGACTGGCGACGGTGGCAGAAGACGGGCGGCCGGCGGCGATGGACGCCTAGAAGACTCTCATATTTTTTAGACTCGTGTCGTGGTACAACACATAGGCGTGCAACCTATCAGGACATAGATCTTGTCGATGCGGCCGTTCTGGTTCAAACGGCTCGTCGTTTTGACGTGTTTACAGGGAGTTATGGCCAAAAATGTGTTTTGACCAATGTTTTGTCGTGCTAGAAAATAACGCCCTTGTGCGCCGTGCGTGTGTGTGCATCCAATAGGGCCGTAGCACTATTTAGGTTGTCGTGGCCTTAGTTGTCAACTCTCTCTGCACAATTCAATATTTGCAGCTTCTGACACTTATACTTGTGTCCCTAGCCAACCCCTTGCTGTTCTCACCTCCACCTATGTGTGCTAGTGAGTTAGCTGGCCGGCTTGTACTGCCAAGCCAGCGACAGCAGTGCTAGGAAGCTGTCTTTCAGTTGTTTGGCGCACAAGATGAGGTGCACATATCAATCTTCATCATCAAATCACGCAAAATATACTTACTTCATGTATCAATGACCTTTTTTTCACCTATTACGGTGTTCGGTGGGATGTCTCAGTCTGTGACACATACACACACACACACACACACACACACACACACACACACACACACACACACACACACACACACACACACACACACACACACACACACACACATGTTTAGTGCTTTTGCTATCAAGAGGTTTTAGATTGTAAGCCAACAAGTTCATGCTAGCTGAAAGATAGATTCTATGGGTTGGAAGAATCAGTGCATGATGCACGTAAATGCTAAATGTTTCTCTATGAATTTTCCCCCCTAAAATGTTATCCATCTAGGGAGGGATTCATCTTTCGGGCGTATTTTGGTGTTGAGGTACCACCCCCGCCTCACTCTGTGGCGACTTGTGGTGAAAAGGCATGCAGTCGGACCCAGTGCAACTCCTTACAGTCCAATCTGGTTTTTGGATCAGGATCGTTGTTGGTGAACGTGTAATGAAGAGAGAGCACTTTCTTTCTGAAACGGAGGTTGTGGCGAGGGAGGCCGCCACAACCTACGACCCATCTCAAACCGGCTGCCACACTGGATTTTAGAATTCAGACAGATAAAAAGTGACTAATCTGAGAGCTATCGTGAATCGTGTCCGTCCAGGTTCCTACGATCTCCTTTCAGATGTCGACGACAACCCCAACCTCGTTACAGCTCGTTCGGCTGTGTCGCGAGCGCT
>SZWC01030752.1:2500-13226 GCA_023375785.1 Penium margaritaceum | reverse complement strand
TAGATATAGATATAGATATAGATATAGATATAGATATAGATATAGATATAGATATAGATATAGATTTAGATATAGATATAGATATAGATATAGATATAGATATAGATATAGATATAGATATCAATCTCATTCAATGAAATGTCAACGGTACATACGCGCAAGGTTCTCCACATACATGGATCCATGACAGCAAAAGGCCACTAGAGTCACAATCAAATGGCGATCTGCCTACATCAGTGACAGCGTAAATAGTCTCCACTTTCATATCATCCTAACCATCTAGAACCTCTCCACATAATATAAATCAGCCACCGATGGTCCCATGTCTCTCCTCCTCAAGACTCTTTCTGCTCTGGCAATATCCTGATCTAGTGAGCCATCAGCCACACGCTCAGCCACCCTCTGTCGTAGGTGTTGCGCCTGAGCATGCTGAAGTGAAACTGACATACGCTGGTTGAATAGGGCGCACAACGGGATAGATACCCCTGTTGTACCCCCTAGCTGGGCCAGCCTCTGTTCTGTAGCCTCTGATGATGTACGAAGCACCCTGCCAAGGCCTCGCGAGAAGGCCCCCAATGTCTCCATGGCGGGGAATATGAAGTCCATCCGATCGCGGTCCGCCTCTCTCTGCCATTACCCGTACTTCCTCTCCTTTGTCCTCACTGCCTCCTCCAACGCCAACCCTGTCCTCTCCACTGATGCTCTCCGCAAGCTCGGTCGCTGTGGATGTGCAATGACCACGTCAATCAGTAACATATGACCAGTGACCGGGTCTAACCACGTGATGTCTGGCCGTCCCCCCGGCAACAGGCCCACATGCTCCACTGTAACCGCCCCCATCCCGCTCTCTCGCACCACGGCCGCCAACTCTCGCATCACTGCATCATGTACCACCTTGGTGTCCCCCCCCCTGGATGCACCGAAGTGCGTGTTGTGGAGCGCATGGGTGGATAGGGCTCCTCTCCCTACATGTACATGTCGGCGTGTGGCGCAGGTGTGCAATCGGCAACTCCATCCGAAAGCGGCAAGCAACCCTCCAGTCCTCTGGTGCCATGTACAGCCTGTCTGTAATAGACCGCGGGTGTGCAAACAACCAATCTCCACTATGATCCCCCTGTACTGCCATCAGCCGCTGTAACTGTGGGAGTGCCTCCTCCTCACCCAAGTCCATCGCCACTGTCTTCCGCAACTCCCCAACTTGCCACTGCTGGACTGCCTCACTCAAGTCCTGGAACAAGCGCTTGGGGCTCCCCTGCTCACACTCCCCCAGTCTTGGGAGCCTTTCCTGTATTGCTCTAGGATACCCCTGTAGAGCGCACTCTTGTAGCTCTGTAAAGGTCCCTCTCATCCATGCTCTCCTCCCAGCATCCTCTCCGTCTCCCACCTCCCTAGCGCCTCGCGGATGAATGAGACGTCTCACCACATGCCACGACTGAAGTCGGCTGCACACGAAGGAGAGAGGGGCTAGGTCCTCCACTGCTGCCAAACCCAATCCACCCAGCCTGATCAGGAGTCGTGCCTATCGCTCTGCGTGTACCACTGCCCGCCTCTCTCTTGTCCCCTGCACTTCGTCCAGTTGTAGTAATCTCCGAAGACACAACCCCGCATTCTCATCAAACCTCTGTAGCCGACTCGTCCACCAATCCAACGGCGGGGTCAACCGGGTGAAATGTTGTAGTCTGCGGGTGGAACACTCTCGAAGGATACTGAAGGCTGCCTGAGCATCTGGCATCTCCACCAAAACCTCTAGAGTCTCCTCCACCGCATGCACCACCCTGTCCAATCGCGCCCGACAGAACTCCTCCGTCCCAATCGGACTCCCCAACGCCATCATCTTGTCCTCCGCCCGAGGTACCCCCATAATGCCCAGTGGCACCTCCTCCGTGCTTACCGTTAAATACAACGGGCATTTGCGAGGCTGGACCTCCATCCCCACCGTTGCCAAGCCTGCCTTTAGTCCAACAAATGCCGCCTCCAACTCTCATGCCGGGCCCAATAAGTACGTATCGTCCAAGTATGCTAGCACTCGTCCCGACCCTGCCATTGCCGCCTGTGCAGCCTCAAGTGCGTCCTGCTGAGCAAGCGCATAGAGGAACGGGCTAATGGGGTCTCCCTGCCTCTCTCCGACCGAATGACACACGGCTGGACTCCTCCCTGGTAGTAAAGGTCTGAGGACTGGTCGTAGAAGAGTGCCAACCCTGGAATGTGCCTCTCAAATCCTCTGGCTCGCACCGCTTTGAAGATCGCCGCCCGCTCGACTGAGTTGTACGCATTCTTCACATCGATGCTCATGAGCCCCCATTCCTCCTGCTGGTCAAGCTGCTCCATGATGGTATGGACCACCGTATCTCCTCCTGCCGCCACCCCCACTACCTGCTGCAACGGTGCTAGAGCCATCTCCATCTCACTCCTCCCCGTACTAGCCATCCACCTCCACAATAGCCAAGGGATTGCTTCACCCACCGCAACTAGGGTGCAACTAGGGTGCAAGTCAGGAGCAACTAGGGCGCAAGTAGGGTGCAACTATGGTGCAAGTAGGGTGCAACTAGGGTGCAACTAGGGCGCAACTAGGGCACAACTAGGGCACAAGTAGGGTGCAAGTAGAGCGTAAGAAGGACCCAAGTAGGGCGCAACTGGGACCTAACTAGGGCGCAACTAGGCCACAACAAGGGGGCAAGAAGGGCGCAACTAGGGCACAACTAGGGCGCAACTAGGGTACAACTAGGGCGCAAGTAGGGAGCAAGTAGGGAGCAAGTAGGGTGCAAGTAGAGCACAACTAGGGCACAACTTGGGTGTAAATAGGGTGCAAGTAGGGCACAAGTAGGGTGCAACTAGGACGCAACTAGGGTGCAACTAGGGCACAACTAGGTGGCAACTAGTGCGCAACTAAGGCATAACGTGTATCCAAAGGAAGCGCAACTAGGCTACAACTAGGGCTCAACTATAGCACAACTAGGGCGCAATGAGGGCGCAACTAGGATGCAACTAGGGCACAGCTAGGATGCAACTCTGGCAGAACTAGGGCGTAGTTAGTGCCCAACTGAGGTGCAACTAGGGCACAAGTAGGGCGCAAGGAGGGCACAATGAGGGCAAAAATAGGGTACAACTAGGACGCAACTAGGGCTTTCTAAGGCACAACTAGGGCGGGAGTAGGGAGCAAGTAGGGAGCAAGTAGGGCGCAAGTAGGCCTAATAGGGCGCAACTAGGGTGCAATTAGGGCACAAGGAGGCTGTAAGAAAGGCGCAACTACAGCATAATTAGGGGACAACTAGGGTGCAAGGAAGGTGTAAATTAGGCGTAGCTAGGGAACAACTAGGGTGCAACTAGGGCGCAACAAGGGCGTAGCTAGTGTCCAATTGAGGCCCAACTAGGACGCAACTAGGGCGCAAGTCAAGAGCAACTAGGGTGCAAGTACGGTGCAACTATGGCGCAATTAGGGTGCAACTAGGGTGCAACTAGGGTGCAACTAGGGTGTAACTAGGGCGCAAGGACGGTGCAAGTAGAGCGCAAGAAGGATCCAAGTAGGACCCAACTAGGGCGGAACTAGGGGGCAACTAGTACCCAAGTAGGGCGCAAGTGAGGCGCAACTATGGCGCAATTCGGGTGGAACTTGGGCGCACCTAGGACCCAAGTAGGCCGCAACTAGGGTGCAACTAGGACGTAAGAAGGGCAAGACTAGGGCGCAACAACGGCGCAACTAGGAAATAGCTAGTGCCCAACTGAGGCGTAACTAAGGCGCAACTAGGGCACAATTAGGATGCAACTAGGGCGCAAACATGGTGTAAGTAGGACACAAGTACGGCGCAAGTAGGGTGCACATAGGGTGCAAGTTGTGCCCGACAAGTGTGTAGCTAGTGCCAAACTGAGGCGCAACTAGGGCGCAACTACGGCGCAACTACGGTACACGCAGGGCACAACTATGACGGAAGTAGGACGCAAGAAGGGTGCAACTAGGACGTCAATAGAACGCAACTAACGCACACGTAGGGCGCAAGTCGGCCGCAACTAGGGTGCAACAGGGGCTCAAGTAGGGCACAACTAGGGCGCAAGTAGGGCGCAACAAGGGCGTAACTAGTAGAGTGCAGCTAGGGTCCACCTAGGGTGCAAGTAGGACGCAACTAGAGTATAACTAGAGCACGACTAGGGTGCAACTAAGACGCAAGAAGGGTGCAATTTTGGCGTAACTAGGGTGCAACTAGGGTACAAATGTAGTGCAAGTAGGGTGCAAGTAGGGCACAACAACGGCGCAACTAGGGCGGACCTACAGCACAAGTAGGGGGCAACTAGGGCGCAAGTAGGATGTAAGTAGGATGCAACTAGGGCATAACTACGACGCAATCGGGGCACAACTAGGGTGCAACATTGGCCACATCTAGGGCGCAACTAGGACGCAACTAGGACGTAACTAGGTTGCAACTAGGGTGCAACTAGGGCATACCTAGTGCCCAACTGAGACACAACAAGGGCGCAACTAGGACGCAAGGAGGTCGTAACCAGGGCGCAAGAAGGGCACAACTAGGGCGTACGTAGGGCGCAAGTAGGGCGCAACTAGGGCGCAACTTAGATGCAACTAGGGCGCAACTAGGGCATAGCTAGTTTCCAATTGCGGCGCAACTAGGCGCAACTAGGGCGCAAATAGGGTGCAACTAGGGTGCAACTAGGGTGCAACTAGGGTGCAACTAGGGTGCAACTAGGGTGCAAGCACGGAGGAAGTAGGGTGCAACTAAGGCGCAAGTGGGGTACAAGTAGGGCGTAGGTAGGGCACAACTAGGGTACAACTATGGTACAAGTACGGCGTAAGCAGGGCGCAACTAGGACACAACAAGGGAACAACTAGGGCGCAACCAGGGTGTAGCTAGTGCCCAAAAGAGGCGCTACTAGGGCGCAACTATGCTACAAGTAGGGCGCGCTAAGGCCCAAGTTGGACACACCTAGGGCGCAACTAGGGTGCAACTAGGGTGCAACTAGGGCAAAAGTAGGGCACAAGTAGGGCGCAACTAGGGTCCAACAAGGGCGCAAGTAGGGCACAAGTAGGGTGGGCGCAACTAGGATGCAGCTAGGGCGCAATTAGGGTGCAAGTAGGGTGCAAGTAGTGCATAACTACCCTACTGATCTTGATATTCGATTAAAAACATTTTTTTGGTCCTCCTGGCTCAACGATTTTTTTTTTCATCGAATTTAATAGGTACCACCTAAATAATTACTTTCCTGACTCGGGTACACAAATTTCATTGAAATCCAAAAAACTGCCTTAAAAAAATATTGACGCGATCTCACCTCCGATCATATCTTCAGGTCTTGACGCGGAAACCATGTTTCCGCGTCAGATCTATCAGTCTGACGCGGCCTGCCGCGTCAGGCAAGCCGCGTCAGACTGACGCGCTCTCGAAAACCGGTCATCGGCGACGGTCGAGACCGGTCGTCGTCGATTTTAAGGATCATGCTTTTTTGTTCAACGAATTCCAATGTACCACCTAAATAATTGTTTTCTCAAAACCCGTGCTCAAAAATAAAGATTCCCTAAATTATGGATTTGAAAAAAAACGAATATCAAGATCAGTACGGTAAGTTGCAACTATGGTGCAACTAGTGCACAAGTAGGGGGCAAGTGGGGCGCGACTAGGGCCCATGTAGGGCACAAGAAGTACGTAACTAGGGTGCAACTAGGGTACAAGTAGGGCGTAAGTAGGGAACAACTACGGCGCAACTAGGGAACAACTTGACTGGAGCTACGGTGCAACTAGGGTGCAATTAGGGCGCAACTAGTGCCTTACTGAGTCGTAGGAAGGGTGCAACTTGGGCGCAACTAGTGTGCAACTAGGGTGTAACTAGGTATAGCTAGTGCCCTTTTGAGGTACAACTAGGGCGCAACTAGTGCGCAACTAGGGCGCAACTAGGGCGCAACTAGGCATAGCTAGTACCCTTTTGAGGTACAACTATGGCGCAACTAGAGCGCAACTAGGACGCAACTATGGTGTAACTAGGGCGCAACTAGGGCGAAACTAGGACGCAACTAGGGCACAACTACGGCGCAACTATGGTCCAACTAGGGTGCAACTAGGGCACAACTAGGGCATAGCTATTGCCCAACTGAAGCGCAACTAGGTTGTGAATAGGGTGCAACAAGGGTGCAACTAGGGGCCAAGTAGGGAGCAAGTAGTGCGCAACCAAGATGCAACTAAGGCGCAACTGGGGCGTAGCTACTCGCAAACTGAGGTTGAACCAGGGCGCAACTAGCGCGGAACTAGGGCGCAATGAGGGCGCAAATAGGACAAACCTAGGGTGCAAGTAGGGCATAAGTAGGGCACAAGTAAGGCAAAAGTAACGCACAACTAGGACGCAACTAGGGTGAAACTAAGGCGTACGTAGGGTATAAGTAGGGTGAAAGTAGGGCGCAAGAAGGGCGCAACTTGGGTGCAACTAGGGAAAATGTAGGACGCGAGTAAAACGGTACCAGGGCGCAACTAGGGTGCAACTAGACCGCATTAGGGTGCAAGTAAGGCACCAGTAGTGTGCAACTTGGGTGCAACTAGGATACAACTAGGGCGGAACAAGGACACCACTACGGCGCAACTAAGGTGTAGCTAGTACCCAACTGAAGCACAGCTAGGGCACAACTAGGGCTTAGCTAGGAGTATCTGGGATGCAAGAAGGACACAAGTATGGCGCAATTACGGTGTAACTAGGACGCTATTAGGGTACAACTAGGACGTAGCTAGTGCCCAATTAATGTCCAACTAGGGGGCAACTAGGGTACAACTAGGGCACAACTAGGGCACAACTAGGTGGCAAAAAGGGTGCAAGTAGGGTGCAAGTGGGGAGCAAGTAGGGTGCAACTAGGGTGCAACTAGGGCGCAACTAGAGTGCAACTAGGGCTAAACTAGTTCCTAAATGAGGCACAACTTTGGCACAACTAGGGCGCAACTAGGGCGTAACTAGAGCACAAGTAGGGCATAAATAGGGCAAAAGTAGGGTGCAAGTAGGGTGCAAATAGGGTGCAAATAGGGCATGAGTAGGGTGTAACTAGGACGCAACTAGGGTGCAAGTAGGTTGCATTTACCGCAGAAGTAGGAAGCAACTAAGGTACAACTAGGGTGTAACTAGGGCACAAGTAGGACGCAACTAGGGTGCAACTAGGGCACAACTAGGGCGCAACTAGGGCGCAAGGTGCAACCAGGGCACAAGTAGGGTGCAAGGAGGGCACAACAAAGACGCAACTAGGGCCCAACTAGGGTGTAGCTAGTGCCTAATTGAGGCGCAACAAGGGCACAACTAGGGTGCAACCAAGGCGCAACTAGGGTGCATCTATGGGACAACTAGGGCGCATGTAGGCCGCAACTTGGACGCAACTTGGGTGCAAGTTTGGCCCAACTAGGGCACAACTAGGGCGTAAGTAGGGCACAAGTAGGGCGCAAGTAGGACGCAACAAGGGCGTAACTAGGACGCAATTAGGACCTGAGTATGGTGCAAGTAGGGCGCAACTAGGGTGCAAATACGGTGAAACAAGGGCACAAGTAGGGTGTAAGTAGGACGCAACTAGGGCGCAAGCAGGGGGCAAGTAGGGTGCAACTAGGGTGCAACTAGGGCGAAACTAGGATGCAAGTAGGGCGTAAGTAGGGCGCAAGTGGGGCGATGCTAGGGTGCAACTAGGGCTCAACTAGGGTACAAGTAGGCACAAGGAGGGCGCAACTAGGGCAAAACTAGGGCGCAACTAGGGCGCAAGTAGGGCATAAGTAGGGGGCAAGTTGGGCGCAGCTAGCGCATAACTAGGGCGCAACTAGGGCACAAGTAGGCGCAAGGAGGGTGCAACCAGGGCGCAACTAGGGCGTAACTAGGGCGTTGCTAGTACTCAATTGAGGTGCAACGAGGGCGCAACTAGGGCGCAAGTAGGCGTAACTAGGGAGGAAGTAGGGCGCAACTAGGGCGCAATTAGGGCGCAACTAGGGCACATCTACGGCGCAACTAGGGCGCAAGTAGGGCTACGCTAGGGGGGAACTAGGGCGCAAGTAGGGCATAGCTAGTGCCCAGCTGAGGCGAAACAAGGGCAGAACTTGAGCGCAACTAAGGCGCATCTAGGGCATAAGTAGGGTGCAAGCAGGGCACAACTAGGGTGCAACTAGGGGGCATTAGGGCACACCTAGGGTATAGCTAGTGTCCAACTGAGGCGCAACTAGGATGGAACTAGGGCGCAACTATGGCGTAAGTAAGGCAGAAGTAGGACGCAACTAGGGACAAACCAGGGCGCAACCATGGCACAACTAGGGTGCAACTAGGGTTCAAGTAGGACGCAACAAGGGCGTAACAAGGACGTAGCTAGGGAAAAAGTGAGGTTCAACTAGTATGCAACTAGGGTGCAAGTAGGACGCAGCTAGGATGCAAGTAGGGTGCAATTAGGATGCAAGTTATCCACAACTAGGGTGCAAGTAGGGTGCAACTAGGGGGCAAGTAGGGCCGAAGACGGACGCAACTAGTGCGCACTTATGGCGTAACTGGGCTACAAGTAGGGATTAACTAGGGCGCAACTAGCGCGCAACTAGGGTGCACGTAGGCCGCAAGTAGGATGAAACTAAGGCGCAACTAGAGCACAACTAGGTCACAAGTGGGGTGCAAGTAGAAGACAAGTAGCGCATAACTAGGGCACAACTAGGCCGCAACTAGGGTGCAAATTGTGCACAAGTAGGGTGCAAGTAGGGCCCAACTAGGGCACAACTAAGGCGTAACTAGGGTGCAATTAGGATGCAACTAGGGCGCAACTAGGGTGTCACTAAGGCACAACTAGTGCCCAAGTAGGGTGCAAGAAGGGCTTACTAGGGCGCAACTAGAAAGCAACTAGAGCGCACATAGGGTGCAAGTAGGGCGCGACTAGGGTGCAACTAGGTCGCAACTAGGGGGCAAGTAGGCTGCACATTGGGCGTAACTTAGGCGAATCTAGGGTGCATCTAGGACGCAAATAGGACATAGTTAGTGCCCAACAAAGGCACAACTAGGGCACAACTAGGGCATAAGTCGGGCGCAACTAGGGCGCAAGGCGAAATTAGGGTACAAGTAGTGCACGACTAGGGTACATCTAGGGCACAACTATGGCACACCTAGGCCGCAAGTAGGGCACACGTAGGGTACAACTAGGGCGGAACTAGGGCACAAGTAGAGCGCAAGTAGGACGTAAGTAGGGTGCAAGTAGGGTGTAACTAGGACACAACTAGGGCGCAACTGGGGTACAAGTAGGGCAAAAGTAAGATGCAACTAGGGCAGAACTAGGACAAAACTAGGATGCGATAAGGTTCCAATTAAGGCACAACTAGGACGCAACTAGGGTATAATTAAGGTGCAACTTGGGTGGAACTAGGGCGCAACTAGGGCCTAGCTAGTGCCCAGCAGAGGTGCAACTAGGGCGCAACTAGGGCGAAACTAAAGTGCGAGTGGGACGCAAGTAGGGTGCAAGTAGGGCATAACTAGGGCGCAACTAGGGCGTATCTAGTGCCGAAATTAGGCGCAACTTGGGTGCAACTCAGGTGCAACTAGGATGCAACTAGGGCGCAAGTAGAGTGCAAGTAGGATGCAACTAGGGCACAAGAAGGGCTCAACTATGGCGCAAGTAGTGTGCAAGTAAGGGGGAACTAGGGTGCAACTAGGGTGTAACAAGGGCACAAGTAGGGCGTAAGAAGGGCACGCTAAGGCGCAACCACGACACAACTAGGGCGCAACTAGGGCACAACTAGGGTGCAAATAGGACACAACTTGGACGGAGCTAGGGCGCAACAACGGCGCAACTAGGGTACAACTACGGTGTTGGTAGTGTCCAACTGAGGTGCAACTAGAGCACAACTAGGGTGCAAAAAGGGCGCAAGTAGGGTGCAAGTAGGGCAAACTAGGTTGCAACCAGGGCGTAACTAAGGCGTAATAAGGGTGTAGCTAGTGCTGAATTGAGGCCCAACTAGGGCTCAACTAGGGCGCAACTAGGACGCATCTAGGGCTCAAATAAGGCACAACTAGGGCGCAAGTATGGCACAGCAGGGTGCAACTAGAGCGCAAGTAGGGCGCAACTGGGTGTAGCTAGTGCCAAACTGATGTCCAACTATGGTACAACTAGGGTGCAACTAGGGTGATACTACGACGTAGCTAGTGTCCAACAAAGGCACGACTAAGGTGCAACTAGGGTGGCAGTCAGGCGTAACTAGGTGGCAAGTAGGGCGTAACTTGGACACAAGCAGGGTGCAACTAGGGTGCAACGAGGGCGTAACTAGGGCGCAAGTAGGACACAAGTAGGGCCAAATTAGGGTGCAACCAGGTCGCAACAGGGGCGCAACGAGGACCCAAGTAGGACGCAACAAGGGTGCAACTAGGGTACAACTAGGGCGCGACAAGGGTGCAACTAGGTCCCCAGTAGGACTCAAACATGGTGCAACTAGGGTGCAGCTAGGGTAAAACTAGGGCGCTACAAGGATACAAGTAGGGCGAAAGAAGGGCGTAGCTAGGGCGCAACTAGAGTGCAACAAAGGCGTAGCAAGTGCCCAACTAAGGCATAACTAGGACGCAACTAGGGTATAACTAGGGCAAAACTAGAGGTCAAATGGGGGTGCAACTAGGGCGCAACTATGGCGCAACAAGGGTGCAACTAGGGCGCAACTAGGGTGGAACTAGGGTGAACCTAGAGCGCAATAAGGGCGTAGCTAGTGCTCAATTGAGGGGTATAGATATAGATATAGATATAGATATAGATATAGAT
>SZWC01030751.1:2829-17121 GCA_023375785.1 Penium margaritaceum | reverse complement strand
CATTGGGCCGGTTGTGGACCTGAACATAATTCATGGGAGCCCGAATCTCGGTTGCCCACAAGGGTGGTCAACGAGTCCTGGAGCGAGCTTGCAGCTCGCACAGATCGACGCGTGGCAGGAGGTACCACCTGAACGCGGAAAAGTGAACAACATTCCCACAGGGCAGCATTCATGGACAGCGACCATAGGAGGTTGGGGACGCCCAACATGGTTGTCACGCGGACGCTCCAGCCTAAAGGGGGGAGGCCGCTAGCCGTGCTGACCTACAAGCTGCAGCTTAGGTCTACGTACCATGCACGTGTTCATGTTTAGCTGGTGATTGAAATTATTAATTTTCTTTCACAATGTTGATGATTCACTGACTGAAAATCCTACTTGTTCATGAACCCGGGGCGGTTCAGAATAAGTGGGGAGGAATGTAGAGGAGGAGGGAGGGCCGGTTCGGCCCTCCCTCCTCGCTGATGCGAGGGGTGCTCGCGCACCACCCCTCGCGTCAGCGAGGGCTGGCCGGCGGCCAGCGATTTGCTGGCCGTCGGCCAGCTCGCTGCCGACCGGCTGGACGGCTGGCGGCCGGCCAAGCGAACGGTCGGCCACCGGCCAGCCAGCCGCCAGCCGCCGATCGCGGCCTCAGCCGGATCGGCGGCTGAGAGGCCACGAGGGCCTCGAGGGCGAGGCCTCGTGGCCTCGTGCCCTCGTCCCCCCTCGCCCTCCTTGCAAACGAGCAGGAGAGGACGAGGGATAGGGGGAGCGAGGGTGAGGACAAAATGTCTGGCGCGAAATCGTCGCGTGCGAGGCACGCTGGCGATTTCGCGCCAGAACGACGAAATGAAACTCGAAGTTCGTTTATGACGAACTTCGACGGAAAACAAACGGAATAACTCGTGTGAACGCACGAGTTCGAGGTAAAAACTGTTGGTGTGTGGGCTTTGAGCTATCATGTAGCCTTGTCTCCTAGTTTGAGCTGATTGTTCTCCGGTGGCTACATTACTTCTTCTGTGACATGAATGATGCATTCTAGCAGCTCAGTTTACCCATATGTGTCTGGTGGAGTTTTCTCGGTGATCGAGACCCGGGCACCTGGTGGTTTATGCCAGTGCTCCGGAAGACCCACAAAGGTTGACTGCATATTGCCTCTGATAGATTGTTCACTCTCTCTGTGGTCGAGACCCGGGTACACGGTGGTTTGTACCGGTACCTCGGGAGACCCTGCACTGGTTGGTCTAGTCTTAGGGACCTTTTGACAGACATGTGTAGTCTGCCTGTGGCTGAGACCCGGACGCCCGGTTACATGTTCCGGCGTCTCGGGAGGCCTAAACTTGCCTAGCTTGGCTAGACCGTGATGCTAGTGTGTCACCGTATATTCTGGTTGTGTTTGGGGTATATTTGATGTTTTCCTGTCGTTCGAGACCCGGGCACACGGTTGACTGTTCCAGTGCCTCGGGAGACCTCCAGTTTATGGTTTCATGTTCTAGGACATGTGTACTCCCCTTCCGTGCCTTTTGGTGTGGCGGGGATGACGGGGCCTGGTGGGCTAGCCGCCAGTCCCCAGTACAAAAGCTCAGTGTAGGGCTCATTGTACTCCCTCCTTGATTCTTAATTCAAATCCTTCCAGACTTAGCCAAATTTTGGCGCTGCACTTCTCCACTCACACCCAGAGCTCATGTCTCATTCAACATGGGCCTGCATGCCCTAGACTCATTTCAGCATGGTATCAGAGCGCAGGGGGGCCGTGTGAGCAACAAAGCAGCAGAATGAGTCTGAAACGCAGCTGAGATGCGCCACGTGGCGCCACGCAGACAGCAGCGTCCAGGAGCGACAAACGTGTCTGCGACAGCAATGACGTTTTTCATCTTCTACCTAAGTTAGATTTGGTGTTCACTAGGAGCCCATCGGGTGCAACTGAAGCTGCTGCATGGGCGCCAGAAGCAGCACCATCGGTAGCAGCGGCAAAAACAACAACAGGGCCTTGTGGCAGAAAAGTGTAAGTGCAAGTCCAGCGCGGTAGCCACATGCACGTGGCGTACTTGCACGTGCAAGCAGCGCAGCAGCAGCAGCAGTATTCACATTAGCAGCAGCATTGAGCAGTGCGCTGTGCGCAACAGCGGTAGCAGCAGCCGCAACCAGCCGCATGGCAGTCTGCGGCCACAACAGTGCCTAGCGTGCAAACAACGTGGCAGCCCACTGGCAAGCTACCGCGTGCAAGGAGCGTGGTAGCCACCCAGCCCATTGCAGACAGCCATTGCGGGCATCAGCAGTCGCACAGTGCAGCCACTCTCCGCCACTTGCTGCAGCAGCAACGCGCCGCAGCAGCATTATGCGCCCTGAGCAGCAGCAGCCTTGCGCAGCGTGACAGCACCCGCGCGAGCAGCAAACAGCAATAGCCGCGTTGCGCAGCTTGCGCTGGCGGCAGGAGCAGCACTAGCACTGGCATTGGCAATGCGCAGTGTGAGATGTGCAACAGCGGGTGCACCAGTGCGCATAGCGAGCAGCAGCGATAGCGTGCATTGCAGTGCGCGGCAGCAGCAGTAGCGTTAGCAGCGGCAGCGGCCGCTTGCCTTAGCAAGCCGGCCTTAGCAGTTAGCAGCTTGCATTTGCAGTGCGCAGCAGCAGCAGCAGCATTAGCAGTGGCGGCGGCATTGCGCAGCACGCAAGGAGCAACAGCGGTGGCAACCGCCGCTAGCAGCCTGCAAACTTCGCCTCGTGCGAAGTGGCAGCGCCAGCGCAAGCAGCGAGCAGCAGCATTGGGAAGATGGCGTGATATTCAGCGCCATAGCAGCAGCTCCCGCACTCCTCTTTCGCTGCTACTCTCTCGCTCTCTCTCTCTCGCTTCTCTTGCTCTCCCTCACCGTCTCCCTCACTCTCTCGCCTGTTGACTCTCGCTCGCTTCCGTGGGCTCGCCCTCGCTCTCGCGGTCCTGCTGACGTCACCGTCATCTGCCCGGCTTCGTCGCGATCGTCTCGTCAACAACCTCGAATCGAGGCTGTTGACAAGGCTCGCCAGAGGATCTCGCTTGGGGCGACGTCCTCTGGCGACACCCACTCTTTCGCGTGGGTGGTGCTCCTTGCAAGAATTATTGGCCAGATTCGAACCGGGTGAGGGGGGGGAGCTGACAAAAATTGGAGGCAGACGACGAACCCGGCATACCCGGGAAACCCGAGAAAATAGGGGTGTAGTCTAGAAAGTATTCTGAACACACGAGGACATAGGAAAATCTCCTATCACCTCTTGTAGATTCAAAATCTTCCTTTTCTCTCTCTAGGAAGATTTTTCTCCCTCTTCTTCCAGCTATTCCTTTCGTTACACTTTTTCTTTCCTCCTTTTTGCTCTAGCACGTCTACCGTAGGATTGACGTGGGGCCAATTCCTCTCAACCCCTTCACATCTCATCACTCCTCTCGCCACGATGCTGCCGTGGCTGGGGCCACCTCCTGGCCCCTACTTCACACAGGGATTTTCCCCCTCGCCCACTGACAGTGTTCTGCACCCTCACACTCTTCATCTGCAATCCTCAGACACACTGAGGCCGCCACCGGGATCACCTCTACATGATCATGCCGGCCATGTCCCCCCGTGGTCAGTTCTTACACCGCCGGGACATAGTACCTCCCATGCTCACTCCTATCACGGGTTGCCTTCTGGCACAGTGATCACACCACTGACGCCACCACCTCACGATGGTGCTTGCCCTTCTTCCCTGTGGTCGGTCCCTTCACCACCTGGAGAGAGCGTTCCTCTCGCCCAGCCGTGTTACCAGCCCATCGGCACTTTGACCCGGCCTCTGGCGTCATCTTTTCATGGGCCTGCAGCCCAGCTCCCACTGTGGTCGGCTTCTACTCCGACCGGAGCCAGCACTCTGCACGCATACCCATGGCACCAACCTGCCAGCCTGGTGGACGGACCGCCTCCACCCTCTGGCCAGCCCTCTCCGTGGTCCTTCTCGCCACCACCGAGCCATGGCGTTCTTCGCGCTCATCCGCATCATTCCACGTCTTCAGGGGTTGATTTGTGGCCGCTGGCACCACCTCTTAGTGAGGCGGCCCTCCAGCCGCTCCCAGTGTCTATCGTTACGCCACCGGGACGCGGCATCCTCCATTTTCACCCCCGTGACTCTCAGAGGAGTAGTCATCTTCTTCCACGGCATGATCCAGCTCTTCGTGGGTTTGCCTGCCACTTCTGTGGCGACGGACGCCACGGATGGCGCCAGTGTCACCTGCGTCCCAGAGGGTGGCATCCACCCTGGCTCCCGCCTCGTGAGTTCCCTCACACACCACAGCAGACAGACCTACCTCACTCGCCTGATCATCACACCGGTGCTCTTGCTGTACTGTACACTGAGCTCCAGAGTCTACGGCAGATGATGCAGCAGATCAGGGACCACCTCCTCACCCATCAGGTTGACTCTTCTTGCACACCATCGTCCTCATCTTCCTCCTCCTCCTCTTCTGAGGGACCTCCTTCGGCTGCCCTGGACCTTCCGTCTCAGTCTGCAGCCATTCTCTCCATCCTCCGCTCCACTGGTGTCATGCCCCCTCCCAGTCCGCCTACTTCTCGACGACGTCATCGTCGTCCAGCGCGTCCTGTTTGTCTTGTCTCCCGCACGTCTTCATCTCTACCGGCTTCTGTCGTTTCACCGGTTGAGGGGGGGTGTGTGCATCCGTCCACTTCGACATCGACTATGTCAGTGAGCACCGAGGATGGAGCAGGAGCACCTAGCACTACACCTGTTGCATCGCCTACAGCAGTGTCCCCTACATCCTCTACAGCTTTAGGAGCAGCAGTAGCATCAGACACGTCTACATCCATGCCTTCCGCACACTCTACAGCACCAGCTTCATACGCTGGTACAGCTGCACTTGCTCCACCAGCTGTCCCACCTGCTGCACCGCCAGCAGGCGCGTTCCCTGTAGCGTCTACATCTTTGCCAGGATTAGTAGCGCCAGTCCTCTCTGCACCAGCACCACCTACTCCATCTACTTCTTCACCAGCAGCCGCAGCATCTGCTACATCCACAATTTCATCAGCATCTCCTTCGCTTACAGCACCGGTTGCCTCAGCTCCTGCCTCCGCTTCATCTTCACCAGCTACGTCGACACCTCTGTCAGTGTCAGGTACCTCAGCAGCGTCAGCGACAGCAGCATCTGTTGCATCCTCAGTGCCGACAGCACCAGCTGTATCTGATGTCTCTGCAGAGCTTTCATCTTCCACACCAGCCCTACTGGCCNCACCGCCAGCAGGCGCATCCCCTGTAGCGTCTACATCTTTGCCAGGATTAGCAGCGTCAGTCCTCTCTGCACCAGCACCACCTACTCCATCTACTTCTTCACCAGCAGCCGCAGCATCTGCTACATCCACAATTTCATCAGCATCTCCTTCGCTTACAGCACCGGTTGCCTCAGCTCCTGCCTCCGCTTCATCTTCACCAGCTACGTCGACACCTCTGTCAGTGTCAGGTACCTCAGCAGCGTCAGCGACAGCAGCATCTGTTGCATCCTCAGTGCCGACAGCACCAGCTGTATCTGATGTCTCTGCAGAGCTTTCATCTTCCACACCAGCCCTACTGGCCACGTTGGTTGCACTGTCCACACAGTCTCCATCCACACATTCCTCACCATCTACAGCACCAGCTGCATCAGCTGGTACAGTTGCACTTGCTACACCGGCTGCCCCACTTGTTGCATCGCCTATAGCAGTGTCCTCTGCAGCTCCTCCAGCTTTAGGAGCAGTAGCAGCATCAGACACGTCCACACAGTCTACATCCACGCTTTCCGTACCCTCCACAGTACCAGCTTCATACACTGGTATAGCTGCACTTGCTTCACCAGCTGCCCCACCTGCTACACCGCCAGCAGGTGCGTCCCTTGTAGCGTCTACGTCTTCACCAGCAGTCGCAGCCTTGGCATCCTCTGCTGCATCCACAGATTCATCATCCTCTTCTACAGAACCTTCTTCACTTACAGGACCAGCTGCATTGGCTGTGATTGCTGCACCCGCAGCACCTTCTGCTCCATCTGTCTCTTCACCAGCAGCTACAGCATCGGCTTCATCTGCTGCATCCACAGCCTCATCGACATCAACCTCTCTTGCAGCACCTGCCTCACTCACAGTGCCAGTTGTATCGGCTGTGACACTTGCACCTCCTGCATCAGTTGTCCCATCTGCTGCATCCGTACCATTACGAGCACCGACATCATCTGCAGCATCCGCAGTTTTTGCAGCATCAGCGTCCTCTAGAGTCTTGGCTTCGTCCTCAGTGTTGATCTCATCTGCTACATTGACCCCACTAGCTGCATCGACGCCCTTGGTAGCAGCAGTTACTACGGCGGCGCCTGTGATAGGTGCATCTACCACATCCTCAGTACCGACGGTACCAGCTGTATCTGATGTCTCTCCAGTGCTTCCATCTCCCGCACCAGCTGTATCATCAGCACCAGCTGCATCAGCACCACCATCTTCACCGGCAGCACCTGCTGCATTAGCAGCATCGGCAGCATCGGCAGCATCTGTAGTATCAGGTGCATCTGCACCATCATCTCCACTATCAGCACCAACTGCATTGATAGCATCAGTTACATCATCAACAGCAGCCACATTTGCAGCCTCAGCTACATCGATTGCATCAGCCGTGTTGGTTTCTCCCTCATTGGTCAGTGATCGTGCAGCGGCTGATAGAGACATCTTGGGGGGGCGTCGGAGTCTTGCCCACCTATGGTGGTGACTGCAGAGTTAGTGTCCTGCACCAGGTCGGCAGCACCTAGTCATTCCTGTCTGAGATGCCGAGCTGAGGAGGATGATATTCGTTCCCAGATCAGTGAGCAGGAGACGTACGTCGCTACTGTTCGAGCGATATTGTCCGGCGACATCTCTCCACCGGTGGATTCTCCAGGTTACACCTTCATTGGAGACATGGGGAGGAGCGATCACATCCAGATGTCTAGAGAGTGCGAGCTGAGGGATGCAGAGGGGTGGTTGCGTGCACTACAGGATACGCTAGCCGAGATACTTGCTGAGGGTTGTAGCGGACACAGCCCAGATGGTTCCGAGTCCAGTTCCGTAGCACCCTCAGATAGCACCTCACAGGATGGGGATCATGATGCAGTGAGCAGCGACGACACATCAGACAGCCTTGCGACATCCTTCAACTCACCCACATCCTTCTCCTTTATACCTGGACCATCTCTCTCCACCTCTGAGTCTTGCACGCCTCCTACCTCACAGGTTGTCCAGCATCCACGTCCTTCAGATGCCCCTTTGTCTCAGTCCTTGTATACCTTGAGACATTTTGCTTCAGGAGGCACAGCACCTGCAGCCACTCAGCTTCGAGCAGCAGAGATGGAGGTGATGGTACTCCGGAGAGTGGTTGACACCCTGTCCACCACGTACAGTGAGATGATGGCAGTGCTTGAGGATGCTGAGTTTGAGCTTCGCACAGTGACTCAGGAGGATCTTGCCGAGATGCGTGAGCGCGCCTCTCTTGTCCAGGGTGAGTTGGTTATAGCACAGGAGCATCTGCGCACATTGGAGTGTGCAGTTACTGTACCGACTGCAGGAGTGAGTGTCCCACACACAGCTCCAGCTCCATCTCCACTCTCCACTCCAGGATCCTCCGACACCATCCTCTCCACCTGTACTATTTCGGAGTCTGCTTGTTGGGACCTCTGGCACCTTCCAGATGTGGGGGGATCAGCCTCTCTCTCCTCGCTCATCCATGGTGCATTCGGCAGCGTCTTCTCCACTCCTGCACCCTCTGATTCTGATGAGAGTGACACCCAGGATCTTGCTAGTTGGGATCTCTGGGAGTGTCCACGTGGTGAGTGACAGGCGTTAGAGAGTGCATGAGTGAGTTGTCCACATGTTAGTCATTGTAGCCTCATCCTCGTCTCTCTGATGACGTACTCACATCTCCATCTACTGTCCACTGTTGGACTGTTCTTCCCAGGATCGTTTGAGCCAGGAGGAGATGCAGTGTTATCTTTAGGCGGTAGGTTCACGGCTTTCTTCATATAGGGGGAGCAGATGCATCCTAGCACATTGGGGTTGGCATTCATGTTCTCAGGACTCTCTCATCGCGGGGGAGCGTCTGTATCTTCTCAGCTGGTACCTTGTCGACAGCTCTTGCAGCCCAGGGGGAGTGTTGGTGTGTGGGCTTTGAGCTATCATGTAGCCTTGTCTCCTAGTTTGAGCTGATTGTTCTCCGGTGGCTACATTACTTCTTCTGTGACATGAATGATGCATTCTAGCAGCTCAGTTTACCCATATCTGTCTAGTGGAGTTTTCTCGGTGGTCGAGACCCGGGCACCTGGTGGTTTATGCCAGTGCTCCGGGAGACCCACAAAGGTTGACTGCATATTGCCTCTGATAGATTGTTCACTCTCTCTGTGGTCGAGACCCGGGTACACGGTGGTTTGTACCGGTACCTCGGGAGACCCTGCACTGGTTGGTCTAGTCTTAGGGACCTTTTGACAGACATGTGTAGTCTGCNGGACGCCCGGTTACATGTTCCGGCGTCTCGGGAGGCCTAAACTTGCCTAGCTTGGCTAGACCGTGATGCTAGTGTGTCACCGTATATTCTGGTTGTGTTTGGGGTATATTTGATATTTTCCTGTCGGTCGAGACCCGGGCACACGGTTGACTGTTCCAGTGCCTCGGGAGACCTCCAGTTTATGGTTTCATGTTCTAGGACATGTGTACTCCCCGTCCGTGCCTTTTGGTGCGGCGGGGATGACGGGGCCTGGTGGGCTAGCCGCCAGTCCCCAGTACAAAAGCTCAGTGTAGGGCTCATTGTACTCCCTCCTTGATTCTTAATTTAAATCCTTCCAGACTTAGCCAAATTTTGGCGCTGCACTTCTCCACTCACACCCAGAGCTCAT
Organism: Penium margaritaceum; assembly: GCA_023375785.1. Lineage (NCBI taxonomy): Eukaryota > Viridiplantae > Streptophyta > Zygnematophyceae > Desmidiales > Peniaceae > Penium > Penium margaritaceum. The sequence continues at coordinate 8,255 of SZWC01030751.1, read as the reverse complement.
GTCTCATTCAACATGGGCCTGCATGCCCTAGACTCATTTCAGCATGGTATCAGAGCATGGTATCAAACCCCCGGTTTGGGTCCCAAAACCAGGGGTTTGGTTAAAAACGGAAATGGGCCTCCGGGGACTCGAAATATTCGAGTCTCCCTGCTCTGGGTCGTTGATGACGATTGCCCCTCAATCTCGCGAAGGGGGTAAACCCCTGACGCGGACTGAGAACGCCATTCTGCGAACTCCGACGACGACTTCAGAGCAGGAGCTGGAGACACGGCCCGTTACAACAGAGATGTAAACATATTTGAAGATTCTTCATTTTACTTAAGGGGAAAAAGTATGCCGCTTTTCAGTTTCAAGTTTTGTAGTATATTTGTGTTCCTTACGCACATGAGACACGGAATAATGTTCGCGGCTTCTCGTCATGTTACCTGAGAGATTAATGCATTATGAGGGATGAGTCCTTTGTCGAGGGAGGTAGGTGAGTGTTTTGTCGAAAGCAGCGTCTAAAAGTTGTCGGCATGCATGTTCGACATTGGTCGTTTGTTCCTTATTTCATTTTCGAACTCACTTTGAATTATTATATAATATAATCAAACTCTCAAACTTATGAACTACCGGTGGTCTCGCTCTGTCTCCAAAAGGGCCCCGCCACTGCGTTGCCCGTCAGGAGACGGCGAACGACCCTCTGTTCATGCGGTGTGGCCGACCGCATGAACGGAGGGATGGAAAAGCCACTCAACGAGCAATCAAAGTATTGCAAACTCATCTTTTGAAGGGTTTGCGACACTTTGTTTTCGCTTCTGTTGACGTCTCCATGTCGACGCTGCTTGGTATGCTGCGTCGACATGCGGAATTTCTGTCGGAAATTGGATACCTTGTTCTTATTTTGCGAGTCTGTGGCATAGCTTTAAAAATCTGCGAAGTCGTGGATATGGCATAGTTATTCTGCGGTACATGGATACGGGGGATCTATCGGGAAACCGATGGGTATATCGTCACACCCCCGAATGTCTAAACTTTACGTGTTTATTGGTTGACTGACTTGGAAAAATTACTCAGAATTGCATAGAATTGTCGCTAACATGTTTGATATTTTGAAAATCATTGGATAACTTGTCAAATGCGTTAGATCTCCGCAGAGTTGCGCCTCGCACATAGTCCAAATCCTCCAAACTATCAGCAACCTCGGCTATGCATGATTCTCATCCTCGAGATTTAATTCATTTGTCAGATTCTTTGAAACCTTCGAAGGTGAATGAAGTTTTTTTTAAAAAAAAATCATTCCTACACCATTTTAGAAAACTCGTTATGGCCCCTCTTCGTTTTGCTTGTGAAGCGCTTCCAACGTGGCCCGAGTAGCAGAGGGTGGAATATTTTGGGTGATGGAAGAGAAGGATGATGAATTAAATTTTGACAGGTTTTAATTTTTACCTAGATAAAAATCTCAATGTCCAGATTTCTTTTCGTTTTGATGTTCAAGAGTAAGGAGTACCATCCGGGTATGCAGAGCTGATGTTGTCCCACAACCAACTTCGTTGAAGACAAGAGGCAGAAGGATTTGTTTCATGTCACGGTTCACGGTCCCAGCGACTGAAATTTGTTCGGCCATGGGACCATGGCACCATGTTGCGCTCTTGGGCCCTCAACTACAAGGAATGAAAATATCACACCTTGCCCGCAGACCGTTTCCGGGAAGAAACGATCATTTCAGGTCGCTTGAGCAATTGAGTACGCAAACCGAATCCAAAGCATGCTGATAACAGAACTTTTGTGGTGAAGGTTTGTGATTTCACAACATCAGCCGACCTTGCGGCATCGATGTACATTGGGATCGCCAGCTTGCAGTCGCTCGATTTCAGGGTTGCTACCTCGCGTTCCCCTCTTCACCTGACCTTTTCACCGGTGGTCAGACGTGCGAATTCAAGGGGTTCGCGAAAAGTCAGGTGCGAAGGGCCGGCTTTTGTAGTGTTGCCGCAGTAGGGAGTCGTCTAAGGCCGACGACGGCTGGTGCGATCTGCGACAAGAGCCTGCCGGAGATCTTAACGCGGTTTCGCCAAGTAACGCGGTTATGCTTTAGGGCTGCAACGCGGTCGACCGGCTACTCCGTCACTCGACGTCTGTCCCTCACAACCGCTCCCCGCACGTCCACGCGGTTTCTAGTCACTCGTCTGCCTGTTCTCACCGTTCCAACCCCCGGCCTCAGCCTTTCGCGATGGCAGATCAGTTGACTGAGGACCAGATTGCTGAGTTCAAGGAGGCCTTCAGCCTGTTCGACAAAGATGGGGACGGTTAGTGCTCCTCCTCAGGTCCCCCATTGCACCTGCTCAATCCGGAAGCCCACTGGAAAGTTAGCCCGTGTGCCCGACACTAATCTGTCCCGGGATCCAACATGGCGCTGCAGGTAGCATCACGACGAAGGAGCTGGGTACAGTTATGCGTTCCCTTGGTCAGAACCCGACGGAGGCTGAGCTCCAAGACATGATAAATGAGGTCGATGCAGACGGGAACGGCACCATTGATTTCCCGGAGTTTTTGAACCTGATGGCGCGAAAGATGAAGGTCTGCGTCGCTTTGGGCCTCTTCGCTACCTCTCTGGTCCCTTTAGCAGCTCCTGTGGTATTGCGTGTTCTTTGAAACCTCACATTTGACAGCTACTATCGTGCATTGTTCCCAGGACACTGACTCCGAGGAAGAGCTTCGGGAGGCGTTCAAAGTGTTTGACAAGGACCAAAATGGCTTCATCTCTGCGCAAGAGGTATGTCAAATCTCTCATTCTGTCATAAACAACTGTGGACGTCATTCCTTCGTGCGATCTCCCGATTTCATTTGGCACACCGTGTTTCGACCTGCATTTCGTTTCTCTCCACGAATTTTTCCGTTTCAGCTTCGGCACGTCATGACGAACCTAGGAGAGAAGCTGACCGACGAGGAGGTTGACGAGATGATTCGCGAAGCTGACGTGGACGGAGATGGTCAAGTGAACTACGAAGAGTTTGTGAAGATGATGATGGCGAAGTGAGCAATGACTTCTGTCTCACACAGATAATCAAGTCTAGTTGTTGGTGCAGACCCTGTTCTTGTCTACACTTTCCACACCAGTGGGGCTCTTTTATGGCCCCTGTTGGTTTCTTGGCGTCTTTTTTACATTTTTTGGCGAAGCACCCACATATGGAGCACATCGACAAGGGAGGGGAGGAAGAATTGTTGCCGATTCGTTCTGGCGTATGGCCTGCTTCTTTGGTTGGGCACCTCAGACGGGAGACGCCCCCGTGTAGGCAGGTATTTGCGTTTGGACGTTCGTGCTGATAGTTGGGCCGCTAGGGCTGATTCATGCCACTGCCAGGGTGAACGTTCAAGATCAGTATGTGCGTGTCTGTCTTCTTCACGGGTTAGTGTTGCTGAGAATTTGTCAGTGTTGTAAGTTTCAAGCAACCACCCCACCCTTGATGGTGCTATCACTATGCCTTGCAAATTTCTGGTTTCAGATACAATGAGCAACGAAGGCAGTTGCTAGACTACGTCCGTTTAAAATCCAGTCTGTCGAACAGACTGGGTGCAGTCTGTACAGTCTGTCCAACAGTGGAAAGTTGGCGTAGATGCATCTGCATTTTCTCGGACAGTGACTCCTATCGAAATGTAGTTTGTTTGGAATAATTTTAGTCTAACAGCTTGTTGACGATTGCAACGTGAACAATTGAGATAAGATAACCTTTGGTTGAACTTTTGATTTACAAAATGACACTGACTAGCTGGAAGAAACAATGCAAAACAATAAAAATAACAATTGAGGAGTTGAGTATTAAAGGTAACGACAGATGGTAGAAGGGTAATACTGGCAGGAGAGAAATGTTTTTGCATATGGGGATTGAACCCGATTCCTACAATGCGCCTGAAATGAAATTAAAAATTGAAAGCAGGGAATATTGTGCATACTGTCCATGCACCAACGTGCAATTGGACCATGAAACACTGCTTGACCTCCCACTGTCCATGGCAGCTGTCATGTGAATGATGTGTGTGTGTGCCTTTTTCACCGGTGTTGTACGAGAGGTTGTGGATACATTCCGAAATGACCTATATGTGCCGCAGACACACGAGGGAAGGTAGGAACCTACATGTGCAATACAGACATCACACGAGTCGGGGACATGGACAAATGTAGGTGCCTTCATTCGGGACAAAGCCAAGATTATGTGAAGAAAATTAATTAAGAACCCTTAAGATAGTACAGTAACTTGGGAGTGCCACCAAGAACACACTGAGTGTTGTACGTCACAGCAAAGCAGAGGGTGACAGGCCCTATAGTAGTAAGAAGATGGCAAGCGCTCTTCATCAAAAGGAAAATAGTCTCACAAGGGAAGTTGGGTCGTGTTTCCTGGTTGTACAGTGACACAATTGGCGGAAACATAAGCCTGAGAGCTGTTGCGGGCTGCGACGCAGGATATTTCCAGATAGGGAGCAGGCTGTTTTCCCCCACAACATGGACGAGTGATACATCCGAAACGACAGCTGCTGAAAGCAGCCAAACTCCTGGCTTGCATTTCTGATGAATCAGAACCCACTTCACAAATGCAACCATGAACACGAATGCGAGACTGCCCTAACATGACCAAAGGCTGCTGTTCATGGAACTTCTAACACCACAATCTCATCGCCTCACTGGCATACCCCGGCCTGGCATAGCGCCAGGGACAGGAGCAGCTCCCATGGCTCCACGGGCAGCAGACCGTGCCTGCAAAAGCCGCGACAAACAGCCACGCATTGACACAACAAGAGGCGCAAAGCACAATTTCAGCCAGACAAATGAGAGAAATGTCCACGGATAACAAGAGGCAAGATCTGAAAAAAAGCACAGCCCACATCTGCGCGGGTGCGCCGGTCTTCCGAAAAACCAACCCTGTGAAAGGCTGCTGAGGGGGCCGTGGGGGGGGGGGGGGGGGGGGGGGGGGGGGGGGCTGAGCATCGCTACTCCTCCCTTGCAACTTCCTCCCTCTTCCCACTTGCCACCCACCTTCCCCCCTCCAATCCCACGTTTGCCCCACCTTTGTACCTCCCAATCTCCACTTCCCCTTTCCCCACCCCATTTCCCTCCCACGCCACCTCACCCTATGACCTACTCATGGCAGTGCCCAGCACACACAGCTGCGCAAAACTCTCTCAACACCCAAGCAGAGAGCTGACTCACCTTGGCACGCATCGCCACGGCTCTGCCGCGGCCCACACCGATGTTCGCGCTGCCCTTGCCCTGTGGCACACGCACACACACATGTGCGCACGTATGCGCACACATACACAAACCCACACACGCACACGCACACACGCACGTGCGCACGCGCATGAGCGCATGCACACACATACACACACACACACACACACACACACACACGCACACGCACACGCACACGCACACGCACACGCACACGCACACG
>SZWC01030749.1:0-19662 GCA_023375785.1 Penium margaritaceum | reverse complement strand
ATGTATATGTATATGTATGTGTATATGTATATGTATATGTATATGTATATGTATATGTATATGTATATGTATATGTATATGTATATGTATATGTATATGTATATGTATATGTATATGTATGTTTCTATGTATATGTATATGTTTATGTTTATGTACATGTACATGTATATGTGCATGAATTGATGAGCCGTAAAATCTTTCCAGTAGGACTTGGAGAACCCTCATCAAATATCTGACTACTTTTATTGTAATTTCTAAGGTTGCAGAGCTTGATATGCCAGTGTCGGTGTACGCACCTAGAATACTCCCGCTGGGGTGGGCAGAACCAAAGCCAATCAGTATCCAATCGACGAGCTATAAACATTTCATAGTAGCCTTGCACAAACCCTAATGCACTGTCTAATTACTTTGTTGTTATTCATATAATGAAATGGCTTCATGTGCAGGTGTTGGTGCGCGCACCCACAATACTCTTGCTAGGGTGGGTGGAACCAGGATCAATCGAATTCCATTCGACAAGCCACAAAATCTTTCTAGTAGCCCCAGGCAAACCCTTATCCACTGTCAAATTGCTTTTGTTCTTATTTCTATAGTTGCATGGCTTGATGAGCTTTTGTCGGTGCGCGCATCCACACTACCCCCATATGGGTGGGGAGAACTAGGCTCAATCTAAATCCAATTGACGAGTCATATAATCTTCCTAGTAGCCCCTGGAAAACTCTAATCCATTGTCTAATTGCTTTCAGTATAATGCATATGGTTGCACAGCTTCATGTGTTGGTGTTAGTGCATGCACCCACAACAATACCGCTCGGGTGGGCAGAACTAGGGCCGATCGGAATCCAATGAAGGAGCCGTAAAATATTTCTAATAGCACTCAACAATCACAAATACACTGTCCAAATTGTTTCATTATAATTCCTACGGTTGCACGGCTTCATGCGCCGGTGTCGGTGCATGCACTCACCATACTCCTGCTTGGGTGGGCGGAACCAGGGCTAGTCGAGTCCAATCAAAGACCCGTTAAATCTTTGTAATAGCCGTCACCAAACTCTAATCCACTTTCCAATGGATTTTGTTATAACTCCTATGGTTGCCCGGCTTAATGCGCCAGTGTCAATGCGCACACCCACAATACTCACATTGGGGTGTGCGCAACAAGGGCCAATCGTAATCCAATTAACGGGCTGAAAGATCTTTCTAGTAGCCCTCGGCAAACCCTAATTCACTGTCTTATTCCTTCAATTATGATTCCTATGGTTGCACGGTTTCATGCGCCTGTGTCTGTGCGCACACACCAAAGACTCCTATTGGGGTTGGCAGAACATAGGGTCAATTGGAATCCATTCGACGAGCCGTAAAATCTTTCTAGCAGCCCTTAGAAAACCCTTATCCACTGTCCAATTGCTTTTGTTATAATTCTTTAGGTTGCATGACTTGATGCACTGGTGGCAGTGCACGCACCCATAATACTCCCGCTTGGGTGGGCGGAATTAAGGCCAATCCGGATCAAATCAATGAGTTGTATAATGTTTTTTGTACCCCTTGCAAAACCCTAAACCACTCTCTGATTGCTTTTCCTATAATTCCTATGGTTGCACGGCTTCATGCGCTGGTTTCGCTGCGGGCACCCACAATAATCTTCTTGGGGTGGGGGGAACCAAGGCAAATCGGAATCCAATGGAAAAGCAATGAAATCTTTCCATTGGCCCTCGCCAAACCCTAATCCACTGTCCAATTGCTTTAATCATAAATCGTACAGTTGCAGAGCTTCATGTGCCCATGTCAGTGCGTACCCAGAATACTCCCGCTATGGTGGGCGGATAGAGGGCCAATCCTAATGCGTTCGACGAGCCATAAAATCTTTCTAGTAGCTCTTGGCAAACCCTAATCCACTATCTAATTGCTTTTATTATAATTCCTTTAGTTGCACGTTTTGATGCGCCGGTGTTGGTGCACGCACCCACAATACTCCCGCTGGGGTGGGTGAAACAAGGGATGATCAGAATCTAATCTTCAAGCGGTAAAATCTTTCTAGCAGCCCTCGGCAAACCCTAATCCATCGTCTATTTGCTTCTGTTAAAATTTATACGGTTGCACAGCTTTATGTGCCGGTGTCAATGCACGCACCAAGAACTCTCCTGCTGGGCTTGGCAGAACCAGGGCCAATCGGATTTCATTCAATAGGCCGTAGTATCTTTCTAGTAGATCTTGGAAAACCCTTATCCACTTTCCGATAACTTTTATCATGATTCCTACAATTGCACGTCTTGATGCGTTCGTGTCGATGGACGCACCCACAATACTCTCGCTTTGGTAGGCGAAACAAGGGCCAATCAGAATCCAATGGATGAGCTAATAAATCTTTCTAGTAGCCCTGTGTAAGCCCTAATCCACTGTCTAATTTCTTTTTATATAACTCCTATGGTTGCACAGCTTCATGCACCGTTGTTGGTGCATGCAGCAATAATACTCCAGCTCGGGTGTGTGGAACCAGGGCCAATCGGAATCCAATTGAAGAGGCATAAAATATTTCAAGTAGCCCTTTGCAAAACCTAATCCACTGTTCATTTGCTTTTATTATGATTCCTACGGTTGCACGGCTTCATGCACCGATGTCAGTGTGCGCACCCATAATACTTCCGCCGGGTTAGGTNTTTCTAGTAGCCCTCAGCAAACACTCATCCAGTGTCCAATTGATTTCATTATAATTCCTATGGTTGCACGACTTGATGCGCCACTGTCAGTGCGCGCAGCGACAATACTCCCGCTCGAGTGGGCGGAACCAGGGCCGATCGGAATCCAATCGATGAGTCGCAATCTCTTTCTAGTGGCCCAAAAAACATTAATCCACTATCCACTTGCTTTTACTACAATTCCTACGGTTGCTTGGCTTCATGTGCCGGTGTCAGTGCGCACACCCATTATACTCTTGCAAGGGTGGGCCGGACCAGGGCCAATTGGAATCCAATCGATGAGCAGTAAAATCTTTCTAGTAGCCCTCAGAAAACCCTTATCCATTTTCTAATTGATTTCATTTTTATTCCGATGGTTGCACGGCTTCATGCGCCGGTGTCAGTGCGCGCACCCACAATAGTCTCCGTGGGGTAGTCCAAACCAGGGCCAATCAGAATCCAATCGACGAGGCATTAAATGTTTGTAGTAGCCTTCTGCAAACCGTATTCTATGATCCAATTTCTTTCATTGTAATTCCTATAGTTGCACAGCTTCATGCGCCGGTGTCGGTGCGCACACCCACAATACTCTTGCAAGGATGGATGGAACCAAAGCCAATTGGAATCCATTTGACAAGCCACAAAATCTTTCCAGTATCCCTAAAGAAACGCGTATCCACTTTCCAATTGCTTTCATTATAATTCCTATGGTTGCACGGCTTGATGCGCCGGTCTTGGTGTGCGCACCCACAATAGTCCCGCTGGGGTGGGCAGAGCAACAGCCAAACGGAATCCAATTGACAATCTGTAAATTCATTCTAATAGCATTCAGCAAATCCTAATGCACTGTCTAATTGCTTTTACTATAATTCCAATAGTTGCATGGCTTCATGCGCCGGCGTCCGTGCACGCAAAAATGATACTCCCATCGGGTTGGGCGGAACTAGGGTCAATTGAAATCCAATCGACAATGCATAAAATCTTTCTAGTTGCCCGTGGAAAACCCGAAACTATGTCCAATTGCTTTCATTATAATTCCTACGGTTGCATGGCTTTATCGTCCAGTTTTGGTGTGTGCACCCACAAAACTCCCGCTGGGGTGGGTGGAACCAAGACAAATAGGAATCCAATCGATGAGCCGTAAAATACTTCTAGTAGCCCTTGGCAAACCCTAATCCATTGTTTAAATTCTTTTATCATACTTTGTAAGAATGCACAGCTTCATGTGCCGGTGTTGGCGCGCGCACCCACAATACTCCTGCTTGAGTAAGCAAAACCAGGGCCAATCGGAATCCAATCGACAAGCCATAAAACATTTGTAGTATCCCGCGGGAAACCTTAATCCACTCTCCAATTGCTTTTATTATAATTCCTTACATTGCACAAATTCATGCACCAGTGTCGATGCGCACACCGAGAATACTCTAGCTAGGGTAGGGGGAACAAGGGCAAATTGGAATCCATTCAATGAGCCGTAAAATCTTTCTAGTAGCCCTCAGCAAACCCTAGTCCACTCTCCATCTTTTTTTTTAATAACTCCTACTTTTGCAAGGCTTGATGCGCCGGTGTTTGTACGCACACCCTGAATACTCCGGCCAGGTTGGGCGCAACGAGGGCCAATCTGAATCCAATCAACAAGCCATAAAATCTCTCTAGTGGCCTTTGGCAATCCCTACTGTCTAATTGCTCTCACTATAATTCCTAGAGGTGCACGGCTTCATGCACTGGTGTTGGTGTGCGCACCCATAATACTCCTGTAGGGGTGGGCAAAACCACGGCCAATCACAATCCAATCGACGAGCCATAAAAATTTTGCTTGTAGCCCTTGGAAAACCCTAATCAGCTTTCCAATGGCTTTCATTATAATTCCTACGGTTGCACGNGGTTGCACGACTTCATCAGCCGGTGTCGGTGGGCGTACCCACAATACTCCCGCTAGGGTGGCAGGAACCAGGAAAAACGAGAATGTAATCAACGAGCCGTCAAATCTTTGTAGTAGCCCTTGGCAAACCCTAATCCACTGTCCAATTTCTTTCATTATAATTCCTAAGGTTGCACGGCTTCATGCACCGGTGTTGGTGTGCGAACCGAGTAAATTAACGCTGGGGTGGGCCGAACAAGGGCCAATGGAAATCCATGTTTACACAGTCGACGAGCCATAAAACATCTCTAGTAGCCCTCGGAGAATCCTAATCCATTCTCCAACTGCTTTGATTATAATTCCTATCTGTGCACGGCATCATACGCCGGTGTTAGTGCGTGCACCCACAATGCCATTGTTTGCCTGGGTGGAACCAGGGCCAATCGGATTCCAATCGACCAGAAGTAAAATCTTTCTAGTAGCCCTTGGAATACCCTAATCCACTTTCCACTTGCTTTTGTTATGAATTCCTACGGCTGCACGGCTTCATGCACATTTGTTGGTACACTCACCTAAAATACTCTCGTAAAGGTGGGTGGAACCAGGGCCAATCGGAATCCAATCAACAAGCCACAAAATCTGTCTAGTATCCCTCAGGAAACCCAAATCCTATCTCCAATTGCTTTTATTGTAATTCCAAAGGTTGCACGGCTTCATGTACTGGTATCGGTGCACGCACCCAGAATACTCCTGCTGGGCTGGGCGGAACTCGGGCTAATTAGGATCCATTGGGCGAGCCGTAAAGTCTTTCTAGTAGCCCTCGACAAACCCTCATCCACTTTCTAATTGCTTTTATTATGATTCCTACGGTTGCATGGCTTCATGCGCCAGTGTCGGTGCGCACACCCACAATACTCTTGCTTGGGTGGGCGGAACTTGGGCCAATCAGAATCCATTCTACAAGCGGAAAAAAGCCTTGTAGTAGCCCTCGGCATCCTGATCCAATGTTTAATTGCTTTAATTATAANGCGCACACCCACAATAATCCCACTGGGGTGGGTGGAACCAGGGCCAATAGGAATCCAATGGACAAGACATGAAATCATTCTAGTTGCCCTCGGCAAACCGCAATCCATTGTCTTATTGCTTTCACTATAACTCCTATGGTTGCACGACTTCATGCGCTGATATCAGTGCGCGCAACCACAATACTCCCGCTATGGTGGGCGGAACCAAGGCCAATCGGAATCCAATCGATGAGCCATCAAACCCTTTTAGTAGCCCTCGGAAAACACTTATCCACTATCCAGTTCCTTTTATTATAATCCCTACGGTTTCAAGGCTTCATGCGCGGGTGTTGGTGCGCACATTGACATTACACGCCCTAGGGTGAGCGGAATCATCGCCAATCAGAATCCATTTGATGATCCGTAAAATCTTTCTACTAGCCCTCGGCAAACCCCTATCCACTCTCCAATTTCTTTTATTATACTTCCTATGGTTGCAAGGCTTCATTTGCCGGTGTCGGTGCGCGCCACTTGAATAATCTTGCTCGGCAGGGCGAAACTAGGGCCAATTGGAATCCATTCAAAAATCCATAAAACATTTGTAGCAATCCTTTGCAAACCCTAATCCACTATCCAATTGCTTTTACTATAATTCCTTCGGTTGCACGACCTCATGCACCACTGTCGATGCGTGCACCCACAATACTCCGGCAGGAGTGGGCGGAACCATGGCCAATCGGAATCCAATCGACAAGCCGTAAAATCTTTCTTGTAGCCTTTCGCAAACCCTTATCCACTGTCTAATTTGTTGTATTATAATTCCTATGGTTGCACTACTTTGTGCGCCAGTGTCGATGCGCACACCCACAATACTCGCGTTAAACCGAGCGAAACCAAAGCCAGTTGCAATCCAATCGACAAACAGTAAAAGCATTGTTGTATCCCTTGGCAAACCCTAATCCACTGTCGAATTGCTTCTTTTATACTTCCTTCGGTTGCACGGCTTCATGCGTTAATGTCAATACGCGCACCGACACTACTCCCACTGGTGTGGGGGGAACCAGGGCCAATTGGAATCCAATCATTGAGCCGTAAATTATTCTTAGTATCCCTGGGCAGACTCTTATCCATTGTGCCATTGCTTTTATTAAAAATCATATGGTTTCACGGTTTCATGCACTGGTGTCAGTGCGCGCACCCACAATTGTCTTGCTCGAGTGGATGGAATGAGGGCCAATCGGAATCCAATTGACAAGCCGTAAAATCTTCCCACTAGACCTTGGAAAACCATTATCCATTGTCCAATTGCTTTTATTATAATTCCCACGATTCCACTGCTTGATGCGCCGGTATAGGTGTGCACATCCGCATTACTCTTGCTTGGGTGGGCGGAACCAGGGCCAATTGGAATCCAATGGACGAGCTCTAAAATCTTTTAGCAGCCCTCACCAAACTCTAATTAATTGTCTAATTGCTTTTCTTGTAATTCCTCTGTTTGCACGGTTTCATGCACTGGTTTCCGTGCGCATACCCACAATAATCCCATTCGGGGAGGCAGAACCAAGGCCAATCGTAATCCAATCGACATGTTGAAAAATCTTTCTAGTAGCCCTTGGAAAACCGCAATCCACCGTCTGATTCCTTCTATTATAATTTGTATGGTTACACGGCTTCATGCGTTGGGGTCAGGACGCAAACCCACAATCCTCCCAGTGGGGTGAGCCGACCCGGAGCCAATTGAGATTGTATCGATGAGCCGTCAAGTATTATTTTAGCCCTTGGAAAACCCTAATTAACTATCCAATTACTTTTAATGTAACTCTTATGGTTGCAAAACTTTATACGCCGGTGTGTGTGCTTGCACCCAGAATACTCCAGTTGGGGTAGGCGGAACCAGGACCAATAAGAATCCAATTGATGAGCCATAAAATGTTTCTAGTAGCCCTAGGAAAACCCTAATTCACTGTGCAATTACTTTTATTACAATTCCTCCGGCTGCAAAGCTTCATGCGCCGGTGTCGGTGCGTGCACCCACAACACTCTCGCTAGGCTTGGCGGAAACAGGGCCAATCGGAATCCATTCAATCCCCCAAAAATCTTTCTAATAGCCCTTAGAAAACCCTAATCCACTGTCCAATAGCTTCTATTATAATTCCTACATTTGCACCTCTTGATGCGCTGGTGTTGGTGCGTGCACCCACAATACTCCTGCTTGGGTGGGCCGAACAAGGGCAAATCGGAATCCAATTGACGAGTTGTACAATCCTTCTAGTAGCCGTTGGCAAACCCTTATCCACTATTGAATTGCTTTCATCATAATTCCTGTGGTTGCACGGCTTCATGCGCCGTTGTCAGTGCATGCACCTACAATACTCTCGCTCGAGTGGGCAGAACCAGGGCCAATCAAAATCCAATCAAAGAGCCGTAAAATATTCCTTGTAGCCCTTGGTAACCCTTAATCCACTGTTCAATTGATTTTATCATAATTCCTACGGTTGCACAACGTCATGCGCTGGTGTCAGTGCGCGCACCCACAATACTTTCGCGAGGTTGGGTGGAACAAGGGCTAATATGAAACAAATCAACGAGTCGTAAAATCTTTCTAATAGCCCGTGCCAAACCATAATCCACTGTCCAATTGCTTTTAGAATAATTCTTACGGTTGCATGTCTTCATGCGCCGGTGTCAGTCCACGAACTTAAGATACTACTGCTGGGGTAGGCAAAACAAGGGCCGATCGGAATCCATTTGACGAGCCTTAAAACATTTCTAGAATGCCCTCGGAAAACTTTCTTGCACTGTCCAATTGCTTTTGTTATAATTCCTTTGGTTGCACGGATTAATGTGCCATTGTTGGTGCGCGCACCCACAATAATCCCGCTGGGGTGGGTGGAACCAGGGCCACTCGGAATCCAATCGACAAGCCGCAAAATCTTTCTAGTAGCTGTAAAAACACCCCAATGAACGATGTAATTGCTTTTTTTATAAATCTTACGGTTGCACGGCTTCATGTGCTGGGTTCGGTGCCCACACCCATTATACTCCGGCAAGGGTGGACCGAACCAGAGCCAATTGGAATCCAATCGATGAGCTGTAAGCTCTTCTTAGTAGCCTTGAAAAAATGTTTCTCTACTTTTCAAATGCTTTTATCATAATTCCTATGGTTGCTTGGCTTGATGCGCCGGTGTCAGTGCGCGCACCCTAAACACTCCCACCGGGGTGGGCGGAACCAGGGCCAGTCGAAATCCGATCGATGAGCCATGAAATATTCCCATTGGCCTTTGGTAAACCCCAATCCATTGCATGATTGCTTTTAGTATAATTCCTATACTTGCACGACTTCATGGGCCGGTGTCACTGTGCCCACACATAATACTCCCGTTGGGGTGGGCCGGATTAAGGCGAATCCAAATCCAATCAACGAGGTACAAAATCTTTCTAGCCCTTGGCAAACCCAAATCCACTGTCCACTTGCTTTCATTGTAATTCCTACGGTTACACGTCTTCATCGGCCGTTGTGGGTGCGTGCACTGAGAATCCTCCTGCTGGGGTAGGTGGAACCACGACAAATCGGAATCCAATCAATGAGCCGTAAAATCATTCTAGTAGCCCTTGGCAAACCCTTATCCACTGTGCAAATCATTTCATTATGATTCCTAAGGTTGCACGGCTTCATGCGCCCGTGTCGGTGCGCACGCCCACAAATCTCCTACTCGGGTGGTCCAAATAAGGGGTAATCGGTATTTCATTGACAAGATATAAAATCTTTCTAGTAGCCCTTGGCAAACCTTAATCCAGTGTCTAATTGATTTAATTATAATTCCTATAGTTGCACGGCTTGATGCGTCGGTGTCGGTGTGCGCACCCACAATGCTATCGTTGGGGTAGGCAGAACTAGGGCCAATCTAAATCCATTCGACGAGCCGTAAAATCTTTCTAATAGCCCTCCACAGACCCTAGTCCACTATCCAATTGCCTTTCTCATAGTTCCTAAAGTCGCACGGCTTGATGCAGCGGTGTCGGTGCATGCACCCACAATACTCTTGTCAGGGTGGGCAGAATTAGGGCCAATCCGAATGCAATCGATGAGCCGTAAAATTTTTCTTGTATTCTTTGGCAAATTCTTATCCAAATTAGTTGCTTTCATTATAATTCCTACGGTTGCACGGCTTCATCCATTCGTGTCGGTGCGCGCACCCAGAATACTGTCCCTCGGGTGGGTGGAACTGGGGCCAATCAGAATATAATTGAGGAGCCCTAAAATCGTTTTAGTAGCCCTCGGCAAACCCTAATCCACTGTGTAGTTTCTTTCATTATGATTCCAAAGGTTGCACGGCTTCATGCGCCGGTGTCAGTGCGCACACCCATTATACTCCCGCTAGGATGGGCGGAACAAGGGCTAATTGGAATCCAATCAAGAAGCGGTAAAATACATCTAGTAGCCCTTGGAAAATCCTAATCTACTCTCCAATTGCTTTTATTATAATTCCTACGGTTGCACGGGTTCAATCGCCAGTGTCGCTGCGCGCACCCACAATACCAATGCTTGGGTGGGCGGAACCAAGGCCAATGGAAATCTATTCAATGAACCATAGAATATTTCTAGTAGCCCTTTGTATACCTTAACCCTCTTTCCAATTGATTTCATTATAATTCCTACCGTTGCACAGCTTCATGCGCCGGTGTCGGTGCGCGCATCCACTATACTCTCGCTGGGGTGGGCCGAACCAGGGCCACTTGAAATCCAATCGATGGGACATAAAATATTTCTAGTATCCTTGGGAAAACCCTAATCCTATCTCGAATTTCTTTTATTGTGATTCCTAAGGTTGCACGACTCCATGCACCGATGTCGGTGCACGCACCCAAAACAATCCTACTCGGTGAGGCAGAACGAGGATCAATCGGAATCCATTCAAAAAGCCATAAAATACTTCTAGAAGCCCTTGGCAAACCCCAAACCACTGTCCAGTTTTTTTTTATGATAATTCCTACGGTTGCGCGGCTTGACGCACCGATGTTGGTGCGCACACCCTTAACACTACCACTAAGGTAGGCAGAACCAGGGCCAATCGGAATCTAATCGACGAGCCGTAAATTCTTTCTGGTAACCCTTGGCAAATCCTAATCCACTACTCAATTGGTTTTATTACAACTTCTATGGTTGCACGGCTTCATTCGCCGGTGTCGGTATGCGGACCCATAACTACCGCTGGAGCGGGCGGAACTAGGGCCAATCGGAATCCAATTGAAGAGCTATAAAATCTTTCTAGTAGCCCTTGGAAAACCCTAATCCACTGTCCAATTGCTTTCATTATAGTTCATATGGTTGCACGACTTCATGCGCCGGAGTCGCTATGACCTTTATGAACTCACCTCCATCGCGCTTGGGGTCTCATATGGTATCAAGATTGCGTGCCATAAAATCCGTCGGGTAGCATTTTGAGTGCCTTACATCTCGGTATGATTTCTTGTTATCATGTTGAGGGGTGCCTTTGTGACTCATCCGTCCGTGGGTGTGCACAACGCTGCTTCCCCTCCTCCCTCACCCCCCACTGCTTGAGTATTCTGTACATTTCGCTTTGGTATCGGAATCACGTTTCGTAAACTGCATTGCGTAACATTTTCCATGCCCTACGGCCCAGATACTATGTACGTTCATTACGAGAACCATGAATGCTTTATGGTCTGGTTGACAGTAAGAATGATATTGTATGGTATGGCATGGTATGGAATGTTACGGTAATGCACGTTTCATTACATTGCAAAGAAATGGTTAAAACATTAGTGCTATTGTGTAAAGGATTCGTTTTCCTTTTCTCATGTTGTTCCATATGTAGCTAGTATGTAGTAACCAATTCTGTTCAATACTTTGGAGGTATGTCTTCATGTTCACAACATCAGTCGATCCTTGTTCATTCCAAGACAACGTTCATTACAAGATGAACGTTGTGCTGTAGACAAAATTGGGCGCACATCGCACATGGCCAGATTTTTTGTCGCGCATTATTCAATAAATTCATCTGAGACCCAGCCGCCCCTACCATACTGCTTTGAGGGGTACTTATACACAGTACCACCAACTCCTGGTTTAGTAACCGAAATACTTGTGGTGATTATGTTCTCATGTTTACGAACCGTTGTTTTTCTTGTTTTGTAGTGGCTAACATCTTTCAGGTACAACACAGACTCTGGAACCGGTGAACTGAGACATGATCAAGTAACCTTGTTGTAAAGCAATTATAGCCCACGTGATCCTGGAAAGTGCGAAGCAGCATTGTCAGAAAAACTGTTTTCCAAAAAGAGGATACCTATCGCGTTCTGTACAAAAGAGAGAAACCATCTTTGTTCAGTTACAAAATGGATTTTTTTGCAGAAAGAAATGGATAGGCTCTTATTGTTGTCGACAATTGGCGGAGCCTCATTTTGTTACGTCCGAACAAAGTGGCGTTCCTCGCTTTGTTTGTGACAAAAGAAGTAAACGCATATTGTTCTTATTCGTCGGCGACCAAAATTGGCCACGTGGCAAGAAATCAGATTGCCACGCTGGGTAGCTTTTCAAACCTAGCTCACCTAAGTTGGTTTGAAGTGCTTCTGACTAAAAACTATAAAGGAAAGTGCCGGGTACCAAAGAATTTTGGCGGGGGGTTCTGGTTGTGACCTCCTCAGCCACCAGCTCTCCGCGAAATTCGCGGAGAGCTGGTGGGAGTCTGTGGTACTGCTCATTAGTAGAAACATCTGCCACAGGGTCTCCGCCCTGCAGCGCGGAGACCCTGTGGGAGATGATTGATATTAATGACATGCGACAAGAAGTCAAGCAACGTGCGGTCAGCGCTAGTTTTTGTGAATAGGACGTTCTCTCTTCCTAAATTTTTAGATAGTGCTCTGTTTCATCAGTAGCCGGTTTCGTTAGATACCTGTTTCGTTGGAAGCCTGTATCGCTCGATACCTGTTTCGTTGGATACCTGTTTTGTTGGATACCCCGTTCGTTGGATACCTATTTCGTTACAGACCTGTTTCGTTACATACCTGTTTTGTTGAATACCTGTTTCGTTACATACCTGTTTCGTTGGATACCTGTTTCGTTGGATACCTGTTTCGTTACATACCTTTTTTGTTGGATACCTGTTTTGTTACATACCTGTTTTGTTAGATACCTGTTTCGTTGGATACCTGTTTCGTTGGATACCTGTTTCGATGGATACCTGTTTCGTTGGAATCCTGTTTCGTTACATACCAGTTTCGTTGGATACCTGTTTCAGAACATACCTGTTCGTGGGATACCTGTTTCGTACATACCGGTTTCGTTAAATACCTATTTTGTGTGATACCTGTTTCGTTGGATTCCTGTTTCGTTACATACCAGTTTTTTTACATACCTGTTTTCGTACATACCTGTTTTTTCAAACACCTGTTCTGTCAAATACCTACATCGTTACGCACTGGTTTTGATCGCGTACCCCCCCCGGTCAATAATTCGGTGCGCACAAATGGATTGTCAGAATTGAGTGGCGTAAAATGCGGCGCGTAGAGGTAGTCGCACTCTACTGCCGGGTGTGATATTCCGGATGAGACACCCACCGGGGCTCCCGAGAGGTGCGTCGGGAGCTGAGAGCGCGGGCACGCACCCAGTGAACGCGTACCCCCCCCAGTCAATAATCCGCTGCGCACAAATGGACCGTCAGAATTGAGTGGCGTAAAATGCGGTGCGTAGAGGTAGTCGCACTCTACTGCCAGGTGTGATGATCTGGATAAAACACCCACCGGAGCTCCCGAGAGGTGCGTCGACAGCTGAGAGCGCGGGCACGCACCCAGTGAACGCGTACCCCCCCAGTCAATAATCCACTGCGCACAAATGGACGGTCAGAATTGAGTGGCCTAAAATGCGACGCGTAGAGGTAGTTGCACTCTACTGCCGGGTGTGATAATCCGGATGGAACACCCACCGGGGCTCCCGAGAGGTGCGTCGGGAGCTGAGAGCGCGAGCACGCACCCAGTGAACGCGTACCCCCCCCCAGTCAATAATCCGCTGTGCACAAATGGACCGTCAGAATTGAGTGGCGTAAAATGCGGCGCGTAGAGGTAGTCGCACTCTACTGCTGGGTGTGATAATCCGGACGAAACACCCACCGGGGCTCCCGAGAGGTGCGTCGGCAGCTGAGAGCGCGGGCACGCACCCAGTGAACGCGTTCCCCCCCCTCAGTCAATAATTCGGTGCGCACAAATGGACCGTCAGAATTGAGTGGCCTAAAATGCGGCGCGTAGAGGTAGTTGCACTCTACTTCCGGGTGTGATAATCCGGATGGAACACCCACTGGGGCTCTCGAGAGGTGCGTCAGGAGCTGGGAGCGCGGGCACGCACCCAGTGAACGCGTACCCCCCCAGTCAATAATTCGGTGCGCACAAATGGACCGTCAGAATTGAGTGGCGTAAAATGCGGCGCGTAGAGGTAGTTGCACTCTACTGCAGGGTGTGATAATCCGGATGAAACACCCACCGGGGCTCCCGAGAGGTGCGTCGGGAGCTGAGAGCGCGGGCACGCACCCAGTGAACGCGTACCCCCCCGGTCAATAATCCGGTGCGCACAAATGGACCGTCAGAATTGAGTGGCCTAAAATGTGGCGCGTAGAGGTAGTTTCACTCTACTGCCAGATGTGATACTCCGGATGGAACACCCACCGGGGCTCCTGAGAGGTGCGTCGGGAGCTGAGAGCGCGGGCACGCACCCAGTGAACGCGTACCCCCCCCGGTCAATAATTCGGTGCGCACAAATGGACCGTCAGAATTGAGTGGCGTAAAATGCGATGCGTAGAGGTAGTCGCACTCTACTGCCGAGTGTGATAATCCGGATGAAACACCCACCGGGGCTCCCGAGAGGTGCGTCGGGAGCTCAGAGCACGGGCACGCACCCAGTGAACGCGTACCCCCCCGGTCAATAATCCGGTGCGCACAAATGGACCGTCAGAATTGAGTGGCGTAAAATGCGGCGCATACAGGTAGTTGTACTCTACTATCTCTATATGTCTATATCTATATCTATATCTGTATATCTATATCTATATCTATATCTATATCTATATCTATATCTATATCTATATCTATATCTATATCTATATCTATATCTATATCTATATCTATATCTATATCTATGTCTATATCTATATCTATATCTATATCTATATCTATATCTATCTCTATATCTATATCTATATCTATCTCTATATCTATATCTATATCTATCTCTATATCTATATCTATATCTATCTCTATATCTATATCTATATCTATCTCTATATCTATATCTATATCTATCTCTATATCTATATCTATATCTATCTCTATATCTATATCTATATCTATCTCTATATCTATATCTATATCTATCTCTATATCTATATCTATATCTATCTCTATATCTATATCTATATCTATCTCTATATCTATATCTATATCTATCTCTATATCTATATCTATATCTATCTCTATATCTATATCTATATCTATCTCTATATCTATATCTATATCTATCTCTATATCTATATCTATATCTATCTCTATATCTATATCTATATCTATCTCTATATCTATATCTATATCTATCTCTATATCTATATCTATATCTATCTCTATATCTATATCTATATCTATCTCTATATCTATATCTATATCTATCTCTATATCTATATCTATATCTATCTCTATATCTATATCTATATCTATCTCTATATCTATATCTATATCTATCTCTATATCTATATCTATATCTATCTCTATATCTATATCTATATCTATCTCTATATCTATATCTATATCTATCTCTATATCTATATCTATATCTATCTCTATATCTATATCTATATCTATCTCTATATCTATATCTATATCTATCTCTATATCTATATCTATATCTATCTCTATATCTATATCTATATCTATCTCTATATCTATATCTATATCTATCTCTATATCTATATCTATATCTATCTCTATATCTATATCTATATCTATCTCTATATCTATATCTATATCTATCTCTATATCTATATCTATATCTATCTCTATATCTATATCTATATCTATCTCTATATCTATATCTATATCTATCTCTATATCTATATCTATATCTATCTCTATATCTATATCTATATCTATCTCTATATCTATATCTATATCTATCTCTATATCTATATCTATATCTATCTCTATATCTATATCTATATCTATCTCTATATCTATATCTATATCTATCTCTATATCTATATCTATATCTATCTCTATATCTATATCTATATCTATCTCTATATCTATATCTATATCTATCTCTATATCTATATCTATATCTATCTCTATATCTATATCTATATCTATCTCTATATCTATATCTATATCTATCTCTATATCTATATCTATATCTATCTCTATATCTATATCTATATCTATCTCTATATCTATATCTATATCTATCTCTATATCTATATCTATATCTATCTCTATATCTATATCTATATCTATCTCTATATCTATATCTATATCTATCTCTATATCTATATCTATATCTATCTCTATATCTATATCTATATCTATCTCTATATCTATATCTATATCTATCTCTATATCTATATCTATATCTATCTCTATATCTATATCTATATCTATCTCTATATCTATATCTATATCTATCTCTATATCTATATCTATATCTATCTCTATATCTATATCTATATCTATCTCTATATCTATATCTATATCTATCTCTATATCTATATCTATATCTATCTCTATATCTATATCTATATCTATCTCTATATCTATATCTATATCTATCTCTATATCTATATCTATATCTATCTCTATATCTATATCTATATCTATCTCTATATCTATATCTATATCTATCTCTATATCTATATCTATATCTATCTCTATATCTATATCTATATCTATCTCTATATCTATATCTATATCTATCTCTATATCTATATCTATATCTATCTCTATATCTATATCTATATCTATCTCTATATCTATATCTATATCTATCTCTATATCTATATCTATATCTATCTCTATATCTATATCTATATCTATCTCTATATCTATATCTATATCTATCTCTATATCTATATCTATATCTATCTCTATATCTATATCTATATCTATCTCTATATCTATATCTATATCTATCTCTATATCTATATCTATATCTATCTCTATATCTATATCTATATCTATCTCTATATCTATATCTATATCTATCTCTATATCTATATCTATATCTATCTCTATATCTATATCTATATCTATCTCTATATCTATATCTATATCTATCTCTATATCTATATCTATATCTATCTCTATATCTATATCTATATCTATCTCTATATCTATATCTATATCTATCTCTATATCTATATCTATATCTATCTCTATATCTATATCTATATCTATCTCTATATCTATATCTATATCTATCTCTATATCTATATCTATATCTATCTCTATATCTATATCTATATCTATCTCTATATCTATATCTATATCTATCTCTATATCTATATCTATATCTATCTCTATATCTATATCTATATCTATCTCTATATCTATATCTATATCTATCTCTATATCTATATCTATATCTATCTCTATATCTATATCTATATCTATCTCTATATCTATATCTATATCTATCTCTATATCTATATCTATATCTATCTCTATATCTATATCTATATCTATCTCTATATCTATATCTATATCTATCTCTATATCTATATCTATATCTATCTCTATATCTATATCTATATCTATCTCTATATCTATATCTATATCTATCTCTATATCTATATCTATATCTATCTCTATATCTATATCTATATCTATCTCTATATCTATATCTATATCTATCTCTATATCTATATCTATATCTATCTCTATATCTATATCTATATCTATCTCTATATCTATATCTATATCTATCTCTATATCTATATCTATATCTATCTCTATATCTATATCTATATCTATCTCTATATCTATATCTATATCTATCTCTATATCTATATCTATATCTATCTCTATATCTATATCTATATCTATCTCTATATCTATATCTATATCTATCTCTATATCTATATCTATATCTATCTCTATATCTATATCTATATCTATCTCTATATCTATATCTATATCTATCTCTATATCTATATCTATATCTATCTCTATATCTATATCTATATCTATCTCTATATCTATATCTATATCTATCTCTATATCTATATCTATATCTATCTCTATATCTATATCTATATCTATCTCTATATCTATATCTATATCTATCTCTATATCTATATCTATATCTATCTCTATATCTATATCTATATCTATCTCTATATCTATATCTATATCTATCTCTATATCTATATCTATATCTATCTCTATATCTATATCTATATCTATCTCTATATCTATATCTATATCTATCTCTATATCTATATCTATATCTATCTCTATATCTATATCTATATCTATCTCTATATCTATATCTATATCTATCTCTATATCTATATCTATATCTATCTCTATATCTATATCTATATCTATCTCTATATCTATATCTATATCTATCTCTATATCTATATCTATATCTATCTCTATATCTATATCTATATCTATCTCTATATCTATATCTATATCTATCTCTATATCTATATCTATATCTATCTCTATATCTATATCTATATCTATCTCTATATCTATATCTATATCTATCTCTATATCTATATCTATATCTATCTCTATATCTATATCTATATCTATCTCTATATCTATATCTATATCTATCTCTATATCTATATCTATATCTATCTCTATATCTATATCTATATCTATCTCTATATCTATATCTATATCTATCTCTATATCTATATCTATATCTATCTCTATATCTATATCTATATCTATCTCTATATCTATATCTATATCTATCTCTATATCTATATCTATATCTATCTCTATATCTATATCTATATCTATCTCTATATCTATATCTATATCTATCTCTATATCTATATCTATATCTATCTCTATATCTATATCTATATCTATCTCTATATCTATATCTATATCTATCTCTATATCTATATCTATATCTATCTCTATATCTATATCTATATCTATCTCTATATCTATATCTATATCTATCTCTATATCTATATCTATATCTATCTCTATATCTATATCTATATCTATCTCTATATCTATATCTATATCTATCTCTATATCTATATCTATATCTATCTCTATATCTATATCTATATCTATCTCTATATCTATATCTATATCTATCTCTATATCTATATCTATATCTATCTCTATATCTATATCTATATCTATCTCTATATCTATATCTATATCTATCTCTATATCTATATCTATATCTATCTCTATATCTATATCTATATCTATCTCTATATCTATATCTATATCTATCTCTATATCTATATCTATATCTATCTCTATATCTATATCTATATCTATCTCTATATCTATATCTATATCTATCTCTATATCTATATCTATATCTATCTCTATATCTATATCTATATCTATCTCTATATCTATATCTATATCTATCTCTATATCTATATCTATATCTATCTCTATATCTATATCTATATCTATCTCTATATCTATATCTATATCTATCTCTATATCTATATCTATATCTATCTCTATATCTATATCTATATCTATATCTATATCTATATCTATATCTATATCTATATCTATATCTATATCTATATCTATATCTATATCTATATCTATATCTATATCTATATCTAAATGTATATATCTACATCTATATCTATATCTATATCTATATGTATATCTATATCTACATCTACATCTATATCTATACTTGTATCTATATGTATATCTATATCTATATCTATATATCTATGTGTACATCTATATCTATATCTATATCTATACATCTATATCTCTATATCTATATCTATATCTACATCTATATCTATATCTATATCTATATCTATATCTATATCTATATCTATATCTATATCTATATCTATATCTATATCTATATCTATATCTATATCTA
>SZWC01030747.1:0-23779 GCA_023375785.1 Penium margaritaceum | reverse complement strand
ACTTTTTCCTTGAACCATTGTTTCCAACGAGTAATGGACCTTGTGGA
This sequence comes from Penium margaritaceum, assembly GCA_023375785.1. Lineage (NCBI taxonomy): Eukaryota > Viridiplantae > Streptophyta > Zygnematophyceae > Desmidiales > Peniaceae > Penium > Penium margaritaceum. The sequence continues at coordinate 23,732 of SZWC01030747.1, read as the reverse complement.
ACACGGTTCCACACCCAGGTGTGTAGTTCATCACCCAACTTTCTGTGCCATCTCTCTGCAACCTCGTTTTTTTGTGGAGTATACGGTGCATTAGGCTAATGTTCTATCTCTTTTGCTTTTAGGACTGCAATCAAAACCATTGAATTGACCACCTCTGTCAGTGCACAACTTCAACAACTTGCATTTTTGTTGTGCTCTGCAAGGGGTATCCATTCTGTGATGGCCTGTTGGGTGTGCCTTGGACTTGAGCAGAGATATCAAGCAGAAGCGACTGAATTCGTCCGTCAGTGTTAGGATGTATTGACCCATACTGGATGGAGGGTATAAGCATGGGTCATGTGAGGTCAGCATGAACCAGTTTGAGTGGATCTGTTCTGTCCCTTCCTGAATTTAGAAAGATCTATCTGTGAGCCTTGTCCTCATGGCACTCAAGACATGAGTCTTGAGGCCATGTGGGCAGTCTACTGAACTAAGACCACGTGCAGAAGAATGTTTTAGCATGGCATTAATCAGATCAGTGTGGATGTGTGCAAGACAAGGATGCAGTATGTTTGTGTGCTTTGCATCAGTCACTGTAATGATGTGTGCTTGTGGGTGGTACAAATGTGTTGGAACATGGGGAACAAGTGTCAGACGATAGAGCATATTGGCATGCAATCATGCAGCAAGACACTTGCTGCATAAAAAAGCATTCATCTTCGCTTTTGTGCCACTGCACACATGTTGGCCTGCCGGTCAACATGCCCTCCCAACAACAATTTCACTTTCAACTCAGGCACATACAACATGGCAGTCAGCCAGATAACTCCCCTAGGAGTCTGTATTGCCATAGTGCCCACACCCTCCATCTCAAATACTTCCCCATAGCCATTCTTCACTCCCTCAATGCCATGTGTTGCATACAATGACACAAAATCGAAGTGTGAGGCAACATGTGATGTGAGACAATAGTTTCAAACAACCACTCATGAATGGGGGGAGTGTGTGATGTGGTGACATGCATATGACCAAGCCGCTGAACTGACACCTGTGGCGTTGTGGTCGGCTCAGGAAGCTGAAGCTCCATGGGTTTCGTCCCACCGATGGGTGGTGCTGCAGATGGCTGCTACGTGTCTGTAAAATCTGAGTACACGCACTGTGTCCACGCCAGTTTAAGGACAGGGATGGTGGAGTTGGGTGGCACGAAGAACGGTCCCTGGTACATTGGCAGTGGTCCCTGGGCCATCGGATTCATTGTTGGAAGCTGTAGCGTGGGCATCTCAAAGGTGGCCGCACAGGACGGGGTAGGTGTACGTGGCCACATGGGAGCCTGGGTCGACTATTCTAGTGGATGCAGCTGCAGGCAAACATGTGTATAAGGGATCAGCTGCTTTTGAGCTGACGGGGTCATGAGGTGCTGAATCTCTGGAAAAGCCCTCCAAATGCCCCGCCTGGCTGTAGTAGTTGAAATTACACCCTCCTGCGTCCTGACCCGGACCTCACCCTAAACCTGACTGTGCTCCTCTGCCCCCTCCACCTCGTCTGCTCATGCGATTGGATCCTGTACGAGCACAAGACGCTACCTGATGTGCCAAGGCTATAGCCGTTGAAGTGCTAGCATTGTGTTCTTCACCGTACAAAATGTATTCATTGTGAAGAAGCTCCTTAAGAACCTCCACTAAGTCTGTACTCTCAATTCATGTGACGCAAAGTCTCCCCAGCAGCATTCGCCAAAAATCCTTGCATGGCTCTCCTAGGTGAAGGAGGACTAGATCCAACCACTCCAACACGGAGCAAGGAGCACCGTGTCCAGAATGGGTTGCGGATGTCGATTTTGGAATGCCACTACTCTACAATGGATTCCCCTGGCTTTGGGTACAGCCCCAACAGTCTGGCATGCAACATGATAACCAGTACCATCCCGCGCTCCTCATGTTGTGTGGCTGGGTGTTGCCATGATTCATGGGGACAAGCGGATCCATTGCGTGGGTTCGTAGGTTTCTCGCATCTTTTGCTGAAATGGAGGTGATGGATGGCATAGGCTTGGTCATCTGGTAAGGCTCACACTAAAGCATTGAAGGCTCAGAATAGGACGCGCTCATCCGCATCATCAGTTGATGGCAACAGGTACACCTCTTCAAAGCCATACTCCACTGCCCATGTAAGGAAGATGTCCTTCCATGCAAGGAAGCCTCGTGTGCTGAGCAGCAGAGGCTTTTGGTACTTCTATGACATGAATTTGGACAAATGTTCCCATGTCACCGTGGTGGCGGCAGGTTGATTGGAGGGTTGGCTACCGTCGGCGTTGGAGTAACCTTTCAACACTGATCCGACGTTACTTGTGCTGAATCTGATTTATTGCTGTGCCTTCCAATGACAAGGATGGCGCCGTGCCGCTCTTCCCTCCTTTTGCCTCCACACCTCCAATGCTACGATGAAGGGAAAAACTAGGAGCAAGACTGATCTCTCCGCTCCTCAGTCCACTACTGGACTGCAGCTGCTTACATCTGATGCCCTGGTGGTGCTTTAGTTGGCCTTCCCGCTTCTGGGACGGCTTGCCTATCTTGAGGCCTTGGTGGGCGCCGCCCCCAAGAAGGCCCAAACTGTGCTTCTTTGACTCCTCTCCAACGACACAGAGGCCTCTGAGCCCTGCGCAGCCTGCTTCATCGACCACGGCCTGCTGCATTGGCTCAAAGGAGCTGCCGCATTCCACACCACCTCCCGGTGCCATTTTTGCAAATGCCACTCAGAGCAACAAGTTTTGATGGCTATCAAAGCTCATTTCCAGCGTTCTGAGCTATGACACAATAAGATTTATGCAATGATTCTAATGCAACTTGATTCAATTCATTTGGTGCACGATCGAGGTCGATAGGTTTGGAAAAACACAGCATGGATGGTCGAGTCCAAAAGAAGTACAAGTACTAGAGAGTGACAAGAAGGAGATCTACCGGGTGAGTCTCTCTGGCCGAGCTCACCCATTGGCAGGCAATCGAGGCTCATTGGTGTTCAAATCCCCACATGCAAATTTCTTGCACGGGCCCTAATGTGGTCCTAGGATGGTTCTGAGTTTGTGCACAGACTAGGATTTACTTCAGTACTCTGGTTCCACATCAGAGATGATTCTAGGTTCAGTTACACAAGTATTTGAATAGGACAAGCCAAGACTCGAGGACTAAACTAGGTTGTCAATGACCAAGCTGGAGCAATGCTCCAAGGATGGAAGCAATCACAAGAGGGGTGGCGTGTAAGCGTTTGGCGCTCACTTGCTGGTGGTGCATGTGCTCACTGTGTGTCACTTTCCCTCTGAGTCAGCATGCCCAGTACACTCATGGCCATACTAGATGGGTGTATGAGCAAGAATCAACAACTACTTCTGTTGCCTAAGGAAACATCATGGCTGCTCTCTTACAACGTAAGTGTTGCACCTTGCAAGAAGGAGATGCTGTTCATCTAAGAGTAGCATTGTAGAATTGTTCATCTTGTCTAAAAGGGCCAAACTCTTGTAATTGTATCTGCAACCTCAGCCTGCAGCTGTAGCTGCAGCTTTGCTCACATTTCAACCTGTTGTATTTTCCATAGTAGCTGCAATCGCAACCAAGGCTGCAACTGCAATTACAACCACAGCCGCTACCACAGCCACAGCCACATTTAAAGCTGCAACTATAGCCAAATCCTTGACAGTTTCAATAGAAGCAGCAGCCACCACTGCCATTATAGCAATAGCTACATCTGTTGTACCTTCTTTTCTTGCCTAATGTTTTCTCAGTGGCAGTTGTAGCCGCAGCTACAGCCACACCTACATTCATTTGCCCTCATTTTTGGTTTGATGCATTCTTTATGCCAGCCGCAGCTGCAACCACAGCTGCAGCCACTGTTCACAACAACAACAACCATTATAACTACAGCTTCATGCGCAGCTACAGCCACAGCTACAGCCATAGCTACAACCTCCTTTAAGCCCACTGCCTTCCTCGCTGCAGCCGCAGTTGTAGCCACTGCCTCTCATGCATTAGCCATAGCCATGGCCACAGCTGCAACTTAAGCCAAAGCCTATGACCGCTGCTGCCAAAATTACCACCACTCCAACCGCATTGGCTGTGACATGACACCTTATTCAACCGTCTGCATCACCATTGGGCTTAGCTTGCAGCAAAACCATTGTGGTGGCACCGGCAGCCATGCTGAAGCACTTTGAGGTCTCCAATGTGGGGCTGCTTGGCTTCTACTGCAAGGGGGTGGTAAGCGCATCTTCAGGCATGTAACCACTGCGTTGTGAGCAGCAATTCATCCAGGTCCAAGTACCCCATATGGATACCGTCATATACCACATAATCTAACCCAGTAGGCGTTCCTCACCCGCACACCTCCAAAGGATTTTGCCAGCCAAGGGAAGCTGCTGAGTTGGAGGTTGCTCATACCAGGTTTTACATTACACTTGCTTAGGAAAGCATCACGCTCGTAGCCTTGCTGACACACTGCCTCCATCTTTATAGACACCATAGCCACAATAGCAGTTGCTTTTGCAACAGAAACTACAGCATCATGTGCCCTTATCTCTACCTTGGTAGGGCGTGTGACTCAGGCCTATGCTAAGATTATCATTGTAAGTAAGGCAATTGGAGCAAGTGGTTACAGACATTGGCACACAACTTGCTGCAACTTCTATAGCTGACACATCCGCACAACATCAGCTCTGTCTATCACTACCGTTGCAGCAGCAACCATCTACACCTCCACTAAAGTACCAGTTACATCTGCTGCATCAGCAGCATCAACAACTACCATTCTCGTCACAACGGCTATCTCTGTTGCTGCTATTGTCATCACCTTGGGCGTGGCCATCACCACCGGCGCACTCACCCTCATCATCCCTACATCGTCCATTGTTGTTGTTATTTTGCTGCTACTACGACCTCTCCCCCATCATTGCTCACTTTCAGTTGACCTTGCTCTCCTCCTACGGTGCATTGAGGCTCTGCTCTACTTATATATGCCGTGCTAGTGTTTTGTGCTTGTACTTCATGATGTGGTGTCTTTTCTGACTTGGGGTTGAATTGTTCCGCAACACCTTCTATGTGTGTCAGAGGCATCTCCACTTTCTCACACCCATGGGGCAAAAGTGACACCAATTTTTTTCTGCCAGGGCCCCTCTCTCATCATCATCCCCGCTGATGACCAGTCGATCAAACCAGAGTTGTAATGTGAACTGTGTTTTTCCCCTGGGGTATCACCTCAAGTTGGTCACAAAGATTTGTGCTAAGTTTACTGATGAGATCACTTCCATTGTGCTTTCCCATCCGCCTGCTGCAACCATTGTTGTTATTGCTAATGCAGGTGTTGGTGTGGGTGATATCTCCTCCACTCTTTCTGCTACTTGCATCCCTACAGTCAACTCTTTTAGAACTACTTTTTCCATGCATTCCTAGCATGAAATCTACTCTTAGCCCCCTATCATTGCTGCTGGGGTTGTGTCCTACTCATAGGAGGTGTTCTTTAGCACCTAGGTCTAGGAAGAGCAGCTGTAGGAATACTACCCTCCAACTAACCGAACTAATACCCCCCCCCCCCACTTTGCACCTTCTGTAACCGAGTCCACCTCAGCCTGTCTTGCATGGAGTCAAGAGTGACAAACTATATCGTGTGTCGTTGCTAGAATCCTCTTCTGCGTCCCTTGGAGCTGCTCTAGCCCACGTTGCTCCTTCCGTATCACCTGACCATGTTGCCTTTTGCATCGTCATCTTAGCTATGTGCACACGGATACCATTACAAGCATCCTACGCATTCAGTTCATAGTTGGTCTATCATACTCCACCTTCCCGTTCCCCTACTCCTTGGACTATCTTGATTGTGCTCAGGGAAAGATGTGTCGTCTCTCTTTTCCCTCCCCATGGTCCCATTCCTCTAATCCCTTAAATCTGGTGGATGTTGATGTCATGGAACCCTTATCGTATGAAGTCCTTCGTGACATTGGACGCTACATCTTGTGCCTCACCAATTGCTTTTCTATGTTTTATTGGAACTTTGATCTTCTTCACAAGAGCAACATGTGTCATGTCCTTGAGTCATGGCCTGTTCACGCTAAGTGTGCCTGTCAGCGCTCTGTGTGCGCCTTTTAGAGTGATCATGGCAGTTAGCTCCTTGGACCCACCTTGAGTATTCTTGAGTCTCGGTGTCTTGAAACCTAGGCTCCAACACACTGTAACGGAATGGAATTTCAAAGCACTAAGCCCCACCCTCACTGATGGTATGCGCACTCTATTGTCTGAGTCTAGGCTTCCTCTACTTTTAATGTTTGAGGCCATGAGCTATATGACGTGGGTCTAGAAATGTGTCCCTCATGGCCTCCTTCTCTGAACTGTCATGCCTTTTAGCATTAGCATGGACTTCATGCAGAGCTTTGCCGTGCTCTTGACTGGGACATCGTTGCCTTCATCTGGCTCCTTGAGGACCTCCATGATGGGAAATTCTCTGGGCACGGACGCTTGTCTCCCTTCCTTGATGTCTCTTTCCATTCTAAGGCCTTTCGCTTCTAGGGCCCATAACGCCAGCCTGTCATTGAGTCCTGTGATGTCTTGTTCTTTGAATCTGTCTTCCCTCATTACCTTAGTCACCTCTCCTCTGTTGCCTCCATTCTACCGCTCTCTCCATTGCGGGAGAGTGTTGGTCATGTTGCTCTCAAGGCTACTTCTTAACGGCCATCACCTTGGGCTCTTGCCAAATCATCAGGCCCTTTTCTCAAGTCTTCTATTGTGCATACTCAGTCTGTGTTATCCATCTCCTAGGAAACACTCTCCTCCCCAATCATGTCCATTGTATTGTCACCATTGGCGTCTTTGTCTCACTCTTACATGGCTCTATCTAGCCTAGTTGCCCCTGTTGTGTCCAGTCTGACTGAAGATCCCCCATTCCATGTGGTCCTCTCTCCAACATTGCCCTCAGACTCCACAGATCCCATACCTATGTCTCCCTTTGTCCTTGGCGGGTACCTTTGGACGCTCCCTATGCACTTAACAACCAATTTCTTTGCGGCCTTGGCCTGTCAGACTCAGTCTAAGGCCGAAGACTCCTCAGTCACATAGACGGGCATGGACATGCCTAATTTGGCAATTTGGGTGATTCACACAAGCTTGGCTCTTGGCTATGCTCTACCTTCAACTACGTATGAGCGTGCTTTGGAGGCAAATTTGCTCTTTAGTGTCGTTGAATAAAATGCAGCCACAATTTTGTCACCTGGAGTCATCACGATATGGAAAACGTACACAACCTCTGACGTCCCAAAGTGAAAATCTAGCATGTGGGTCGGGTTGGGGGCCCACGACAACCATACCGTATGCGAGTTGTTTGATCTGCCACTAGGACACAAAACCATTGATGCTTGCAAGGTTTTTAAGGAGAAGTAAGAACCCAACATTGTGCTTGAAAAAGAAAAATGCACATCTCACTGTAGAGGGATTTTCCCAATTCCCAGGCATCGATTTTTATGAGACATTTTCACCCATCAGTTGTTACACTACTGCTCGTGCCCTCCTGAGCCTTGTAGTGCACCACGATTGGGAACTGGAACACATGGATGTAAAAAATGAATTCTTGTACAGGGGACTTGATGAGGACTTTTCCATGGTCCGGCCTCCAGAGTGTTTGCACCGACAGAGTCTAGCAGTTGCGAGAGGCCCTACATGGCCTGAAACCATCTCAACATTGTTGGAACCAGAAGATGAACTCGACTGTGGAGAAGGATGGGTACAAACGCAGAACAATAGACCTATCCCTTGTTTTCACCTCATCAAACAGCACAGTTTGCATCACCCGTTCATGAGGTTGTGGAGTTGGTGAAGTCACTTCTGAGGTCCGCATGTAAGATGAATGACTTGGGGAATGCTCATGTTTTTCCAGGCATGAGCTTGAGTGTGAAAACTCATGTCGTGTCATTCATGTCCACCAGGCTGTAAATTTCCAAAGACTAGAGGAGTACTTTGCACCCCTTCTTGATGTTGTGCCCACCGTGTCAATGCTTATGATCCCACTTGAATTGAGATTGTTCCAGATGCTGAGTGTGTCAAATCTCTACAAAACAATCGACGTGACTGATGTTCTGTTAGGAATCAGGTCCTTCATGTACCTGGTGGCCACTACCACGGCCAACTTGGCCTTCGCTATGAGCTTCTTGACCCACATACAATGTCCCAAGGCACGACACATGGAGGTTACATTGCGAGTTATTCGGTACATGTTGTTTACTACCCAGGTTGGTTGTCGCTACTATGCAGAACCATTAGTTATTGTCTTTGGCTATAGAGACAATGATTGGATCCATGAAATAGATTATTGCAACCACATTGGTTACGTCTTCCTCGTTGGAGTGATGGCTGTCTCTCAGAAATGCCATTTATGGTTAATCACCCCTAAGATATACACTCGTCATAAAGTGTACATCCTAAACGCATGCCTTTTGAGGTTTCATGGTACCTTCGTGGAAAATGCAATACAATTTAATTTACAACGTCTTTTTACAGACATACAAATGTATTTGAATCCTTGAAGACACGAAACTTTGTAGACGGTCTGCCAAAAAGAAACACATGATAAAGTCCATGGTTTAGTGCTTTACAACTCAACCTATAGTTTGCAGTAAGAGATGTACATTTGTACTTACACATGAAATGTGTTGGAACTGTAAGGCATAACAGTGCCTATTCCTTGACCCAAAATGTGAAAGAACTAGAACCCTCCTGATGTCACATTCGGGGAGTTTGGGTTTTGTTTTTTTGCTTGCCTGGACTCCTACTGGGCCCCGCGGTAGCGGGGCCCAGCAGGTCCCCTTCTATCATGGGGAGGGAGGGGGGGGTTGGGACCCTACATTCAAGCCACTTGAAAAAATACAACAGTCTATAATCTGTGATTTTGTACAATACACGCCCCTTTGGCTCAAATACATTGTGATTATGGGGGGAAGGGAGGACGACGTGGTGACCATTTTGATGATGTCTTGCTTCAACATTATAAAACTCTCTCAAAACCGTGGATTGTCGACAATCAGCGGTCAGTATGTGGAGATCGTTCGTTGTTCCCGTTTACAAACTCCGCCTGTTAGATCTTGATCGTTGATATATGTACATCGATGGTTTGTGAGTACATTAGTGTTTTTTTCTTTTTCTTCAACCACATAAATAGGATACACTTTGCCAATACACTCTAACCTTTTGGAGGGGGGGTCAGCCGGAGACCAAGCCCTACCTCCCCCCCCCCATTGTCAAAGTGTATTGGTCAACTATACATGGTGTGTGTATCAAAAGATACGTGATCGACATGTAAGAAGATACAATAGTGTGCAATACATTAGTGGTGGTCACAACAATACACACCCTAATGCACAGTCCCAATACAATCAGTCATCGGTGTGGGGGGGGGGGGGTTGAGAATCTCGACGACGTGGTGACCGTTTTGTCGTGTATATGGATGCCATCAAATGCAAAAAAAATAAGTGGATATTTTTCTTATCATCATAAAAAAAAAAAACACCGGCCAGATACACTTTGCTAATACACTCAACCTATCCGGGGGGAGCTTGGACTCCGGATGACCCCTCCCCTCCCCACCTTCAACATGGTAGAGTGTATTAGCAAAGTGTAGCTAGTTAGTGTATCCGGTCTATGTGATACAAAGAAAGAAAACTCTAATGTACATGATACACAAGTGCAGGGCTGTAGTTTCCGTACAATATACGCACTAGCTGCACTACCCCAATACACTTGTTTGTTTAGGGGGGGGTGGTTCCTGACTATGTGGCCTCCATTATGTAGTCAGCTTTCCTCGCCTTTCAACCACTATTATCTATCGAGGATTGTCAGTTTTCCATTGTCGAACATCAATTGCTGATTCGTGCACATCGTCGATCTTCGATCATGTTGAATGGGCGGTCGACGAGCGGATACACATAAGTGTACAGTTTTAAATTTCTCATCACTTGACAGAAATGCACCTTCCCGCTACACTTCACTAATGCACTCTACCCTATTGGCAGGGGGGGGGGACATCGGATCCCGTGATGACTCCCCCCTCCCCCAAAAGTTAAGTTGTATTGGTAAAGTGTATACATTCAGTGTATATCATGGACACGTAAAAAATACACCAGTGTACAAGATGTACAATACACGCACAGAAATAGTTTCTATACAATACACGCACCAGGTAAACTTCTCTAAGACAAACGAGGTTTTGGGGGGTAGGGGAGAGTTCCGCAGTTAAAGTCACGCATAAAAAAAAATCAAGAAATAGCAAGACTACGCTCAACATCAAGATAATTTATGTTCAAGGTCACAAACTCGGAAAGGGGACATCCAATGTAGGAGTAACCCCACCTAGAATGTTTCAGGACATGTGTACGTCTATTGTACATTGAACCCACACCGTCATACTCTTTTTTTGTTTTTCATTGAATTACAACATGCAGTTCCGAAGGCACAGGTACCATGTCCATAGTTTTCCATGTGAGCACAAGCGGATTAACCCTCAAAACAATTTCATGGCAAGTACCCAAATCAACGTACCCAATCCACTGAATGTGGCGTGCATGGAATGGGGACGATGAACGATACCTCAGAACTCTCGCACTGACAAGTATGTTACCCTTAGTCTAGGAAGATGTGAGAGAGTTTGGTTGTGTCAATTGCTATAATAGTTGTGTGCCCATCCACAGCATCACATAATGTTGTGACAAAAAAAACAAAGGCTATTATTGCGCATGATGGCATGCATTACACCCGCACTAATCACATAGAATTGGAGCATCATTTCATGCATGACTATGTTGCTGCAACTAATTTTCAGAGTGTCTGGGTTGAAACCCAACAACAGAGAGCTGATTCCCTGTTTAAAGTGTTTAACGACAATGTCTTCAAGGCTACTATTGTTCATGTCGCTAGCCTGTTGTGAGCTTGTGAGCTTGTGACTCTTTTGGTTGATGTAGCATGGTACTCGTGCATGTGTACAATCATGTATCACGTCTCTTGATGTTGTGTTTATAGGTCATGAGAGAGTGTTGTTATATGTGTCATAGACATACAATGACCTCGGGCCCATTTAGTCCCAATCACCACACATTCCTGCACTACTACATTTGTGTACACCACACATTTTTCTGTACACATAGATTCTAAGTACCTTCCTTGTTCTCACCCATACATTATGGCAACTTTCATGGAATATTCTTAGTCAGATTTGAGGACAAAGTCACGTCATGAAGTATCTTTCCTGTAACTTCTACATGAACTTACCCGTTAAGGGTTTTCAAGAGAATCACGGTTGTGCACACAAGTGTTTTTTTTGCATGTCATTGTTACTTTGACTTCTGCTCACTCCCTTGTACACTCACCTCATACACTTTCAATTGACCCAGGAGGGAGGAGACGGTGTGAAGGGGGGGGATCAAAGGAAAAAAACGTATGAGACAAGTGCCTAAAGGAGTGTATCACTAAATAATTGACGTTACATTGAAGTTATACGTTTGTGTACATGATAACCTATCACTTCCATGAATTTTCTCCTCCTTGTGCACAAGTCTATATCTTGTACGTCACTCCCATACCAATTTTTTAAACCCCCTTATACACTCCTCTCATACACCTTTCTCTTACAAAATCTTGCCCGAGGATCACTTCGTAGTCGCTCATTGGGCAAAACTTCCAAACAGTTACGTCCTATAGTTCCCTGATTTGTAGTAGTAAAGGTTACTTAGTAGACAGATGTGGAGCCGTCCGTAAAATATTTTGTCTTTGAAAGTTTGGAGTTCGTGCTTTAAACCCAAAGTTTTCACCAATTGGTGAGATACAAAACTATGAGATGCACCCCCATCAAAAAACGCTGGCAGATTTGTTTTACTTTTGCAACCCATTGATTGCACTTAACAGTATCGCCAATTGGTTATCCTCGTATCCCTCAGTGAACTTTTGTATCTCAGGTACCCCGGGATTAGGTGATCGTAACCGTTTTGATGGGCGATCGTTCGGCATAGGTTTTTGGGCGGGGGTGGGAGATTCGCCGTCTACTCCTGCCCTCTTCAGTTTCCCAACTCCTCTCCTCCTTTTGCCTCTTCTACTACTTTTCTCCCCTCTGACTTCAGTGGGGGAAAATCCTCGTAATGTGACCGATCTTTCCGTAGCTGTAGCAGGTCCGTTGATCTCCTTGTTTCTCAACAGCATCGACTTCCATCGGGGTTGAGTTCTTCAAGATTTTTGAACGATGCCCACTGTTCTATTGCGGTTGATATCGGGGATGCCAGCCATAGGATTTGTTGAATTTGGAGTTGAAATCAATAGAGTCGATGCGTTTAGTGGCTCCAATTATCTATGAGTTATCAATGTTGATGTTGTAGATCATGAGTGCTCTGCGATTGTAGCGTTCTAGGCCATTGATGTAATGAAAACAAAGTCCGTCCTCTACGAGGTTGCTATTGGTGATGATCTACCAAAAATGCCGTGTGTACTCTGCCATGCTAGAGAGCTGCTTGAGTCGTTGTAGGTGATAGCAAACCTCCATTCTCCTGTTTTGCTTGCCAAAGAGAGTGGCGAGTGCCTGAGTGAACTCGCGCTAGTTGGATGGGGGAGTATTTGATAATTTCCAGGCCGGGTGAACCCGCTCGAGAGATAGTATGCATGATGTTGATGATACAGTAGCCATTGGATCTGTTCCTTCGGCTGCCTGCTGTCGTTGGATGGCCATGAGATCTACCCACCAACTTAAGGCTGTACTCCGCAAAAGCGAGGCCGCGAGTTTTGTCTTTTGTTCATCAGAGTGAACTTTAACAGAAGTGAAGCACACTTTCAAACTTGTCAGGAAGATCCTAATTGTCGGTCCTTTGGGATTTGCCGGATCGAACGATTCGAGGAGCCCTGGGCGAATTTGAACCCCACCGATATTGAGTCAATTGGCGAGTGTTGCTTCCCGTGTCTTTGAATCTCAATTTTTGGTTGTGTACTACTCTAGTTGTTTGACGAGCATGCACTGGAACGCGTCCATCTATGCTAGTCGCCCGTTCAACTTCACAATCTTCCCACGCGTTGATGATGGAGTCGTTTTGGTCGGTGGTGCACGTCGTGCACGCCAACCTCCGGATTAGTTGCGCCAAGCAATGTACCATCCGTCATTTAATCCTTCCCCGAGATGAGACTAAGGTACCTTAGCGGAGCCCCTTTTGCCATCGCCGGTGTCTTCCCCGGTGTTTGTTGCTATCACCGAGTGTTCTTGCTCCTTGCGCCAACTTTTTCACAAGGTCTTCAATTCTCTCGTCAGTGGAGATGGTCTGGAAGACACGTGCAAACATCGTGTGAGTGTGAAAAATGGTCACGTGTCCTGCCTGGGTTACTGCACTCTGATACCAAGTGATAAGCCCGTCGAAAGTGAAGTGGTTCACAGTTGAAAACAAGCTCTATCACCTTTTGCACAAATGGGGTTAGATGGGCAATTTTGAGAAGTGGAAAGCATGATTTTTTGTTATAAGTGTCGAACCTCGACAACGTATATACAAGATGCAACTACAAGAAAATGAGGCTCGGTCAAGCCGTTAGGGATTTTGGTGCTTCGCATTACGCGATGCCCTGCTCTGATTCATCGAATCGAGAAGTCCCTTGTTAGTTTGTTGGGGACTTTGAGATTGAAAAGACGGTTTGCAAGGGTTGACAAAGCTACTCGAGAGATCATTGTCCATGGTCTCGAGGGCTCAAAAAGTGTTGCGAGTAGGTTTGAGCGAGTTCCGGAAATGACCAAAAAAGGGTCGTTATTGTGCGACAGTACCCGGGTATTAGGAAGAATTCCCCTAGAGCGTGGAGAAAGATCACCGCGACTAAGTTGCAAGGTAGGTCAGGGGTAGCAAGGTGAAAAACAGCTCGCTCAAGGTTTTGGCCTTGTGTATGCCATTTCGACAGAGCAGATGGACATATAGAAGGATACATTTTTTTCTACACTGTAATGATAAGGCATGTTCGATGTTGAAGTAGTATAATTCATATTGACTCACTTTGAGATCATCTCAAATGGCAATGGGAAATGAAAATATGCTATTATAATACAATTTAAAATAGACAAAAAAAATCATACTTCATATCCACCTACTTTGGGGTAAAATCTTTGGATTATCTTGGAGGAATTGGATTTGATTTCGTTAAATAACTACCCATTGTAAGTGATACATAATCAAAGCAAAAAACCATTTGTAACATCCTCACTATATGAGGGTGTGATTTTCAACACTCCCCTTTGATCAATGAATATCAAAGCCCTTGTTGATGAGGATTTTGATAGGTTTTGTGCTGGAACAGTTTTAAGTTCAAAAAGTACATTTAGTTCTTTGAAGTTGATGTGAAGTTAAGGATAATGTTGTTGAGGTTTGATTAGGTATTGGATAAGTTTTTTTTCTTTCTTGTTAGAGGTGGTGAAAGGGATTTGATGTTTTTCATTTTTTCTTATCAAAGTTGAAAGGAGTAAGCATGATAATGTTGAACATTTCACTTATTGCTTATCTCAATAAACAGTCCTTCAAAGTTAATGAATAACAAAGAAACCATTGGATGAACTACACAAACTCAAAGTGCCAAACCAACTTCTTTGCTAAAAACACATGCACAACTACACAAACTCCAACTTGGGCTCATTGATCACCATAGGCCATGTTGTTTGCATTATCAAAGGTTGGCATGGCCCCATGAGCTTACACAACTTGTAAACATGTTGTGAACTATAAAGTCACATTGCGAGTCTTGCTCGGGCATTGTAAAACGGCTTGCTCAAGTGGATCATATTTGAACATGGGCCTCAACCATAAACTTTAGGCATTCTACATGTTTTGAATTCAAACCAGGCTGTAAAAGGGACTTAGTTTGTGTCTTTCAAGCTCTTTGAGTGAAGAGTGCTTTAAATGCAGCTAACTGTTGACTATGGTAATGCAAAGCCTATGAGGGCTCTCATACATTCCCTCCTCACATCATAATTCTAAAACTTATGGGACTTTTTTTGTAGAAGTCCAATTAAGCTACTCATAAGTAGAGCATTAGAATGCTTATTGAACCTGACTTGATCTTGGTGAAAATGTCTTACAAGGTGTCGAGCCTTGTACCAACATTTTTAACATGCTAAGTTTCTTCTTGGTCGAGAAACCTCTTTCATAAGTTCGGATAACTCTTCCAAAGGCATTTGTTTAAAGAGCAGCCCCAAAAAAAGTCCAACAACATCAAAGGGTTGATTTTAGTATGGAGACAAAGGGCTTCACATGCTTCCAAATTTGGCAATGCTAATACAATGGAGTTGCTAATGATATGGAGACTCAAGCTTCAGTGATGATAGAGTAACAGGAGGTGTACACTTTGTTGCTATCGGTATTCTTACATTACATGAATACTTGAATAATCGTTGTAGTGGTCATAGAGGTTGCATCATATGCAATGGTTTTAAGTGTTTTAACTGTCTTTATTGGTCCTTATGCTTGCAAAAAAATAAGACCATGTAAGAATTTGTGTTGTCGATGTGTTTAATTGGGCTATTGATGTTGTTTTTCCACCACAAGGTCACATGGATCCACTTTGGTGTTTCTAAATTCCTTCACAAAAACCTCCAGTTTGCATAGTGAGACAGAATTATGTGATTTCTTGGTTCATGGCTAATCCTGAGCACATAATACAAACATTGTAAAAACATTATTGACCCTTTAGGGAAAATTCCTTTAAAGGAAGTTAGGATAACATCTCAAAGCTCTTCATGGGTGCCTCGTGCTTTTGAACAACAATGGACTGCAATTCAAGCTGATTGACCTCATGTGGAAACTCGAATGATGGCTTTTTTTATTTTTGACAACCTCTAAAGAACCATCAAATGAGTATTTACAAGGATTTTACATCAAGAAGATGAAATTTTGGAAATCACTCTTTGTTCCTCGTTCAATAGTGAAGTAAACAAGGGCATTTTGACCATCATCGAGAGCATTTCTTGTCCTTGAGCCTATTTTTGCCCACCCTTTCCATATTTTCTCTTTATGGGCTTTTCTTCATTGAAAAAATCCTTGCATAACTTTCCATCAAGGGAAATCAACCTCACAATCAACATTTTTGTGGGCCCTCATTCATTGGTGTAATGTCTTAAAGTGAGCCGACAAGGTCTCCCATCCTATGGACTTGGAGCTTCATTGGTTTTCATTGTATGTAGTAGCTACTGTGTGAGTTCTCTCTAAACTAGAAAATGAGTGGTTCATGGCTAGGAATAGTGACAATGGATGTGTGCGAGTAGTTTTGCTCCCAAAACAAGAGATGTTTTCTCAAATGCAAGAACCTACCCATTTTTTGTTGGTAACCATTTTTGTCTATAGATGATGCTTCAAATCAATACTTTGGTAGCATATTCTCCTTTTTTTTTCATTCAACTAGTGACTCTTAAGTAACACCATGTTTACATATGTGGTCTTGTCGTGAAATGTGAATTGCAAAGAGATGTTTATCTATACTCCTTTGACAAAATGTTATCCGGACTGATCTTTGCAAATTCAATACTTGCAACATGTTTAGACTAGTTAAGGGGTTCTTAAAGATATGGTTGGTTTCGTTCATCAACCTGATGCTCCTATTCCTTGGAAGAGATACATTTCTTAAATACCAATGTTATGGCAGGATATGAACGTAGTTAACAGATTAATTAAGCCATGTAAGTAGACTTGTCTTAGGGATGCAACCTCCTTTCCTTAGGGTACTACTTATCTTTTCACAGACCAAGAAGCCAAGGAAGGATTGAAAAGTTTAGCTTTAGTTTTCTTAAGACAGGGGAAACATTTGAAATGGTGCAAGAGTAGCTCTCTTTATTCCCCTCGTTGTATCAAACTACAATGGCATCTTGTTTTGTAGAAGAAAACTAAATGCACCAATGACAATGTTTTCATTGAAAGATTTCACATTTTGAAGGCGTTATGCACTTTCATAGATGTTGGAAGGATGTTTCACGTACCTCAAGAAGCCATGCACTACTTGTCCAATAGTTCTTTTGCTGAAAAAGAGAAAGTTTGTTTTCTATCCAATGGTCTTAAAAAAGCCAAATCGTACCACCAGAGCCAAGACATCCTTTAGTTAATGTTCCTCCTTTGATTTTTCAAGGGAACGAATTGCCCATTGCTGCTCATGCACGCAACTTAACTAAAAAACTAGATTGGTAAAAAGAGTTTTAAATTTATTTCAAGGATTAAATCTCATTGTTGAATTGAAATTGAGCTTCCTTTAAGCTCTTCAGCGTCATCTTCCCCTTGCCTTGTAGTAGTACATGGGAATTGTTTACTTGAGGGACATAGATTTTTTTGGCACGAAGGTTTTTTAGGCTTGAGGTATCAAATGTTTAGTTGAATTTGAACCTATCACCAAGGAACCACGTGTTTTTTTCAACAAACCTGCTTCATTTTTTCCTCTTGCTGATGTAGTGATTTCCACTAAAGATAGATTCCTATGCACCAACGATACAGTGATTTCCTCACAAGGATGTGTGTGAACAAAACGGCCTTGATCTTGCCTTCGAAGTGGCAAAGACAAACCTCATAAGGTTTCTGCTCTTTGAAATAGCCTTTTATGAGATAGTAACATAATTTTCAAAATGAGGAAATCATTACCATAAATTAGTTGAGGTACTCTTGTCTTTGAAACAAAAAAAACCATTTTTACATGTTTAAGGCTTGAACAAGTCCTTAAGAATTCCAAACTAGGAATCTTTTTGGTGTAAGAATGATGTTTTCATTTAAATAATGTCCCCCATTATTCATAGAGAAATGTGTTCTTCTTTAAAGAATGTTGTGATTCGAAATCCATCTACGACATATTGGATCACAAATTCCGTGGAATAATTGCCCAAACGTGATACAAGATATGCTTTATTGGTCAAATACTTTTGGTTGATACATTAGAATTAAAGAGTACAATGTGTAGAGCACGGAGCATAAGCATAAACCTGATACATGTGTAGAGCATGTTGATTCTTTATCCAACACATCGTGTATGTGTGGTGAATGTTGTACACTGATGATATCTAAAGGTATCTTTATCATATGGATTACAAAGAAGATCATATTGTTGAAGCTTTGCAAATTGTTGATTTTTGTGAAAAATTCATACTTGAAATCTTGATGCAAGACATTGGTTCCATCAGATTTATTCATGTGCTTAATTTTAACCACGACTCATACAATATAAGGAGCATGGTCAAGGGGATCACAAAGTATGTTTTTTTTCCTAGTAAATGTGAGTCCCCTCTAAGATGAAATGTTTGCAAAGATATCCATAAGGGAACTGAATTCACATTATTTGGTTACATTATGCATCTTTTTTTTTTGTGTAGATTGGATGAATCGCTTTAGGATATTTGTGCACATACTTGATTTGTGCCAAAAATTGCAAGGACAATGTTTGAATGACTATTTTGGCTGCCTTGACACGAATTTGAGTTGCTTCATGGAGTGCTTGTCTAATAGCCTTGTTTGCAAGGTACTATCTTTGTTTTCCTAATGTAATTCATAGTGTCACTTTGACGCATAGGTGAATAACTATTTCTTATGATTTCTTGAATGGTTGGGTCCTTTTCTTACATGGCGTTTAAGTACAAAAGGCTCTTATGGTTGTAAGCATGGCATCACAACCTTGTTGATTTCTTATAACTGTTTTCAAATCGAATTCTTTTGAACTTGGTCTTTTTCTCTCTGTAGATTCCATGGCGTGCAACATTGATTGATGAGAGTTTTGCTAAGTTACTTTAGCAGTTCTTAGTGTTTTTTCTTGAGAATAACCTATAGATGCCACTCATTGGTTATTTTTCAAATTATTGTTTCTGATTTTGATTCTAAATGACATTGATGGGAGCTCACAATTAAGCTTTCCAAGCTTCAGATGATTTCACTTTAGCTTGAAGTGCCAATAACTTTGTTTCTGCTATTGTAAGATTCGTGTTTGCATGAACAAGCTTTGAAAAGCCACAAAATGAACTTGAAGGGTCCATTTCAATTTTGAAGTTTCTATATGCCTCCAAAATCAGTTCAAAATGAGATTCTTTGTCCATATCAAGGTTTTGTTTTTGTTGCAATTCAACCATTATTTGTTGTGGGTTTGGATGAGAAGGGATTGTAAGAATGCGTCCTCAACATTGAATCATTTTTACGAGAGTTTCAAAAAGATTGAAATAGTTTATCTTAAGTTCAGGATTATCCACTTCAACTTTGATATCATCCTTGTATCTGGATGAGATGAGGAATAGTACTTGCCTTAAAATTGTGAGAAGTAGGAGTCTACTATATGAGTAGAATTTGAAATAGATACATGTGCTACAAACCTCTTGTTCCTCTTCAATGTATGAGGAAATTCTTTTGAGTTATGTTGTTAGAAATAGGGTTTTGTTTTGAGAAGTCTCCCTCAATAAGTTAGAGACACCTAAACATGAATACAATGTGTAAAACAAATCCCATAAGCAAATTTTTCTTATGCTTTTGCAAGTATTTGAAATCAATTTGAACTTCACATCATGGAGAATTTTTTCAATAGATAATGTAAAGGATTAGATTAATTCCTAGCCTCATGGCTTCGTGAACTTCATGAAAACACTCAACCATTCAAATAATAAATAAAATCAGGATGACTATTCAATTACGAGTAAATAATTACGTATGTTTCTTGAATTTGAGCTTTTCATTACGAATAAAAAACGTCACATACTATCTTCATGAAGATTTGAAGGAGAAATATTTACATTTTGTGAAATTTAGAACAGTTAACTAGTGAAACAATGTGCAATTTTAGAAATGATTGATTTCAATTGAAATCAATTATTTCTTCCTTTCAAAGTTCTATGTTGACAAATAATGGTGTTTCAAAAATCAAGTCAAGAATTGCTTTATCTTCCGTGTGTAGTCAGTATAAGAAGTGTGATATCATTTGAATTTCATCATAAACAACTTTTATGAAGAATGTTATGTTAAGAAGCCCATACTATGTGGCCTATTACATGCTTCCATGCAATTGAATTCCATTGTGTATTTTTTCCTGAATTCAAGACTTTTGGATGAATGAAGTGAATAATGCTACTCAATGATTTCATATGTTCATTTGGTCCAGTAGAATGATGAGTTTTGAGCACATAACTGGTTTTTACAATTGAAACTTTCCATGAAGATTCTTTTTTGCTTGGTCTAATGTAGATGTATTTCCTTTCAAAAGAATAATTTTTTTTCTATGTTCATGGTGCTTGAAGACCACCACATTTATTCTTGCTTAATGATGTGGAAAAATGTTTTGGAGTGTTGTGTAATGAAATCTTTACAGAAGCTAAAAAAGAAAGACTTTTATTTAATTCAATTCATGTAAAATTAATTCATTATTTTTTCTTTTTCTATATAGGGTACATGTAGTGATTACCCACAAAATTTGATTATGTGTATGCCCTACCCGATGTTTCGAAGAATGAAACTAGTCGATCAGGCACTCAAAAGGAAAAGACTCTCGTACACAGTGACCTAAACAAATTAACTTTCTCTCCACAAACAGCAAGAAAACGCATCATTTCGATGCTACATACAATGCAGCGTTGACATGTTGATGACATTAGTATATTTGAACACTCACAAACCCTCAGCAGGATTCCTTTTCATTATATGTTTGGGCCGGATCTTGCTGGGCCCTGCTATTGCGGGGACCAGCAAGATCCAGCCTAAAAATAAAACCATAAACCCCTAATGTAGCTTTGTATAGGGTTTGATCAGTTTTAAATGCCCAAACTAGAAGGGTTTGCGTTTGACAAAAATAGAGGGATCGTTTCCATGGGATCTTGAATACGGAAGTTTTCGCTCGATCGTGATCAAGCGATGACCTGTTTGTTTATTTTTTCGACATGTAACCCCCTGGTGTGCTCTAGGGTTTTATGTTTTGCGCGCGGTCACTTGCGCAAAACATAGGTGACCCAAAATAAAACTAGGGGGCTGCGTTTAAAAAAAAAAACACGTCATTGCTCAATTGAGACTCTCGTGCGAGAGCAAGAGTTGTGGTGGGGATGGACATGCCCCACCTTACTTTTCTCGATTAGCGATGCATGTCGCTGATCGTAGAGGGTGAAGTGATTGGGCAGAGGAATCCTAGTTTAAAAGTCTCCGGACAGGTAATGAGTAGTTTTGGTTTGTTGGGTAGCGCCGCACCATCCGCACTTGGATCGGGTAATAGAGTCTTATACCTTTCTCTACAACCAATGCCAGGGGTTAGTGTGGATGGCACCACATTGTTGGACCACACGGTCTGTGTGGTCCCGGCGCCCTGTGGTGCATTTCAGGTGGCTGTTTTGTTAGCCAGTCGACCCAAGTAAAGCCATTTTAAAGAGTTACAGCTCTTACATTTGAAAGTGTTACAAAATGCTCGTTCGACAACTCTTCGCTTTCCGGAGTGGTGCTTGTTGAAGGGTACTTGTGGATTTTGTGGTCGTTGCAACCCACGTTGCAACTCTCTCAAATGGCTTTATTTGGGTCGACTGGGTAACCAAACAGCCACCTGCGCTGCACCACAGGGCGCCAGGACCACACAGACAGTGTGGTCCAACAATGTGGTGCCATCCAAACCGACCACAAAATGGTTGATAGATAGATAGATTATTATGTTTATCGTCGCTACCCCTCCACGGGGAATGGACGGTGGCACAGAGCCACACATGACAGTGAGAGTTAGGGGGGACATACACGCACGACAACCATGAAGAGGGGCATGCATGTGCCCACAGTCAAATGTAAGGAAGCATGCAAAGGTCAAAGCAAGCGATGTCCTAGCGAGGTCCTGAAGGGGGGGAGGGACAGTGCACACGAGGTCAATATGGGTGACATGCCAATGGTGGCCAAAGAGGCCTAGTAACGGCATATCACAAGTGCCGAGCTCAGCTGCGCGGCGGCCAGAGGGCTGCTGCATGCTGCGAGCTCGCTCCATATGATTCCACCATTTGATTGATTAGCGGCTGTCAACCTGGGCTGCGGATGCTGAGGATGTGGCGTTGGCGCAGGGGAGGAGGAGCACGGGGTCGATGCGGGTAGCCCAGTGTCTGCTGCAGACTGGGGCTGTTGTGGTAGCTGTAGTAGACTTGGAGCATACCTGCCACACACGACGCCAAGCAAGCCTGGTCCTCGAAGGAGAGGAATTCTTTTAGCGNGCGACAGTCGTTGCCGAGACACACCATAGAATGCCATCAAGGTGTAGTTTGTGGGCATCTTGAAGGCCACGCGGGGGGTCACATGTGAAGTAGGAGCGGCGCACTAAAGCATGGGTAGGTGGGCCCCATATCGCAATGCCATACATTAGGCGGGAGAGGCACAAGGCCCGAAGGAGAGTAAGGCGAAGGGAGACAGTGGATATGGAGGATGAGGTGCATTTTCGTCGGACTGCCCCTAGTGCCTGCTGTGCCTTGGTGATCAGTGGCCTTGTGTCAATGATGTGTCTGGAGGTAGCGGAGAAGCGTAGGCCAAGGTAGGTGTATTCGTCGGAGAGAGGGAGGTAGGATGCCGAGGGCAGCGTGGGAAGGCGAATGGGTGGACAGGACAAATTGCGAGGTGGGCGGAAGACCAAGACGGCGCACTTGTTTGACTGAATTGTATGACCCAAGGCACTAAGGGAATAGAATGCAAATGGTTGAGGAGGTTCATGAGCCATGCCATCGCCGCTGTAGACACAGAATCCTTTTGCACTATTGAAGTCTCGTTTTTTATTCTACAGATAGCAACGAAGACGATGAAACTTTTGTATTGGTGTCCACATGGAGTAACAGTTCCAGCACGTTTTTGAAGGGGTGAGTGGGAACGCGATCCCTGCTCGCCTTCAGTTAACATGGGCCGCGGCTGGGTCGGCGTGAATAGGAGTAGTCCGGCAGCGAAGACATACATGGGGTTACCTAACCGGGACAAGAAGAGAACGGGATTCTTTAATAATCGCGGCGTCGATGGGGTTACTTAGGACTTAGCCATATCGACGATCGATTAAGGGACCCCATCGGATTCTTGTAGAGGAGAAGTCCGAACAGTACGGTGGCCGGCAGAACTTAAAAACTGCGCCAAAACGAGTGGATGACTCGCGCGTGTGGTCAAGAAAACAGAGACGACGGAGGGTTTGACCTTCCACATCATGGGAGAGTCGAACCTCGCTAGCTTGACGGTGTATAATGCAATTTAACCCCCAATTAAGGACAAAAGCTGTCATACGTCATTTGTTGTGAAAATCAAACGACAGGAGCGAATGCACCAACAAATTGTCAATTGATACGTGTATGTGCATATATCTTCTATGTACACATTCATCTTTATGATAATGTATTTGTATCTGCAACATTATCTTTATAAGCAAGCAAACACATACGCATATAATATGAATATGTACATGTACATGTACATGAGTACATACTTGTTAACGTACATGTACATAAAAAATTTCATGTGAATCCAAAGATTCACTTAAACTAATAATTATAACTTTACGTACATGTACATGTATATGTACATGTAGATGTATATGTATATGTACATGTGTAAGTAAATGTATATGTATATGTATATGTATATGTATATGGATACGTATATGTATATGTATATGTATGTGTATGTGTATATGTATATGTATATGTATATGTATATGTGTATGTATATGTATATGTATATGTAAATGTATATGTATATGTATATGTATATGTATATGTATATGTATATGTATATGTATATGTATATGTATATGTATATG
>SZWC01030746.1:0-23783 GCA_023375785.1 Penium margaritaceum | reverse complement strand
TATATCTATATCTATATCTATATCTATATCTATATCTATATCTATATCTATATCTATATCTATATCTATATCTATATCTATATCTATATCTATATCTATATCTACATCTATATCGAAATCTATATCTTTATCTATATCTATATCTATGTCTATATCTATATCTATATCTATATGTATATGCATATCTAAATCTATATCTAAATCTATATCTATATCTATGTCCGTATCTATATCTATATGTATATCTATATCTATTTCTATATCTATATCATTATCTTTATCTATGTCTATTTCTATGTCTATTTACTTAAATATATCTATATCTATATATATCAATATTTATATGTACATTCATATATATAGGGTGGGAACATAACCTGTGTTAGACATTTTGTTTGATGTTGATTTGGATACAAAATTCAATTTTGTATAGGTCATAAATTTTAATACACTGTTGGAAATTATTTCTTAAGTTTATTTGCCACTCGAAATAAATTTTGGATTGTTAGACTGGTTTATATTTATGTTTGATGATGTGGTATAATGTGATTATTTTCTTGTATTAAAAATTGGATTTAGTTTTCGATAAATTTTTATTTTTAAGTTTAAGATGGGAAATGTGCATATAGTTGATTTTCATTTTTGGTTCGAAGAAGGGCTCCCAGGAAGGTTAAAATTAGGACTCGATGTTGGGTGATCCACGTTGCATTAATTCAGGCGTGATTTTTAATGGGATTTAGAGTTGGATAATGGGTTAGATAATGGATTAAGAACTTACAGCCTATCTGAAACATTGCTCCAAGGACTACGAGTTGAAACTAAAGTATAGAGGCTCCATTGAATAATCTCATAAAGAATTATTTTAAGACAAATTGTAAAATGGTAGGTATTTTATTGAACATCCTAGAATTGTTTTTAACATGAGCAAAAACATTGTGCCAAAAGGTCAAGGAAACCACAAAGATATAATTTTTCATTTTCATGTCAATATGCATGTGGCTAGAAAACTAGCACTCTAGAATTGTCACCGAAATTTGTTTTCTCTCTTGTCAATCCCAGATCGAAAACATACTTTCTTTTTCTAGCCAACCAATGCATGTTACGATAGACTAAAATTTACATTTATTTAACTCATATGGATAATCCATCCATTTGAGTCCACATCAAGAGTCGCTCATGTGGGTTGCGTAAAATTCCACACTTTGCATAGCTGCTCTATGCACATGCTATCACGTTGCATCTCCCTCATTATTTGGTGACATCATCATACATCAGTAACATTAGCAGCTTAAAAAACGTTTTCCGCCCACACTTCGGGTGGACAACCTAAATCTAGCATGGGTTGCATGAACACTTGAAATTTTTCTTATGTTTGCCTTAATACTGACATTATAACTCTTCAAACTTCCATACCCACATCTTATCTTTGTTTACTTCTACTTTTGATTCTATCAACTGCTTCTTCAAGTGACATTTCCACCAATTAAATTACCTACAATATTAAAAAATAATAATCTATTGGAAGTGTGGTTTCAGTATGTGTTGCATAATATCCTTGAAATTGCAATAGAAGCAGGTTTTGACATCTGGTTGGAAGCGTGGCCACATTTTTTGCCTGACGTTTGCCTTTAGATTCGGATTCAAGATGGATTGGAAGTTGTTTAGGTTTTTTTCAAGATGTTGCATGTGGAAGATGGGCTAGAAGTATGGCTAATATTTAGGTTATGAATAGGAATTCAAGTAGGGTTGCCATTTTCTTTACATGTTGGGTTATATTTGTTACATGGTGAGTGGAAAGGAAACTTATGTTTGATTTAATTCGTGGTTGGAAATTGGGTCTCATTTTGGATTTTAATTCAAGTAGAAGGTTTTTCCAACGATGTGTTATGATATAGTTTGACGAAGTTGAAGTTTGGGTTGAAATCAGCTCAAACATTGACCAATAATTTTGGTGGCAAGTTGCTTGGATGCCGTGTGTCGCACTCTATGTTGAATAAGGAAGGGGGGGCAAGTAGAGCGGTAGGAGCGAGTGGAGTAGGTGGCTCTAGATTTTTGAGGGGGAACTCTAGGAGTTTTGCAGGATAATCTTTTGTGCCAAGCAAAAAGCTCCAAAACCACAAGGCAAGGAGGAACGGTTCCACAAGCCACCAATGGCATTAGGCGAAGCATCAGGCACTAGCAACACCTCCACAAAATCGAACAAGGCATGGCATGCCTACAATTTTGTGACATCATTAACCCTCCTCAAGCACCGAGCCAAGGGCAACTCCCTAGTTGCAAACATCCAGAAGCACCCAGTTAAGGCACCCCAATAGGAGCACCTTGCCAATCACACCCGTTCTGAAGCACCCCTCAAGAAGAAATCGGCGGAAGAACTTGTCTATGAGTGCCCATAAAGAAGCACACCATCCGCGACACTCATTAGAAAGCTCCAAGCCAACAATGGGAAGCACACGGTACGGACAACCAAGAATTGATGGACCAAGTAAAAGGGGAAGCCGTTAGAAGATGTCAACGGCCTACAACCCAACAGCCAAAAGCTCACCAATGATAAAGACATAGAAATTATACTACAAAGGAAGGATGGGAACTCATGCAAACAACACAAAGGCATTTGCAGGATTCAGAGGGAGATAGATGGCCAATTACAGGATTAACTAATGAGGACAACCTGCAAAGTGCACACACAGAGGGAGAGGGTAAGATAAACACAAGTAGAAGATATGTGGTCATCCAACATATGACCAAAAATAGACAAGGAAAGAAAAGCCAAGGATGCGGACAAAAGCCAAGTGTCCATCAAGAAAGAGGAGGGTGACGAGACTGATACAACGATACTCATGGAAAAAGTAGGATTCTGAAGGGCCTCATTAAGAAAGTGGACGATAACTTGCTTTGCAAAAATGATGTGAAGGGAGACATCACCCATGATGACAACGTCGCATACATAGCGATGCTCGACATTTATATGCTTCGTATGAAAGTGAAATTTTTCGCGCACGTGTTAAGGTGAGGATCTACAAGAAGATGTTGTATTAAGATCATCTTGCTTGCGGTGCTGTCTAAAGCCATTTACTGACTGTGAAAACTACGTTTACTCACTATAGACACAACCATGTTCCCCTCTTTGCCAAAAGATGGCAGCGGCCTTAAGGAGGAAGACGAAGCCATTCTGGCTCTCTAGGATCAGCACGCCACCCCTAATCGAGCAGTTGAGGCCAGCACGAGCAGAGCCAAGCATGTAACACAAGATGAACTTAACTGCACAGGGGTGTGCAGGGCGGCACTCACACAAGTACTGAGTGATGATATTCACCGTATGGCAATGTCTTGGCGAGTGGTGTTTGCCATGAACATGAGTGTGAAAACAAAGAACTAGAAAGTGACGACGGACTCTAGCACACCAAATGCTTAGTTATGGGCCACGTGTATGGCAAGCAAGGTGTCCGTTGGAATGGATGAAAAGGCAATTGGGAGAGGACGACAGATGTAGACGATGGGGGTCTGAACATAGTAGCCCTCAAGGATAAGGAGACACCACAAAATCACCTCAATTTACATGCTAGAAAAGGTGGCCGCATGGCCGATGTCCTTCATGTAGTACGATAAGGCAAGAAGATCCTTCACCTTGGAGATCAAAATGGTGGGGGTGACGTGATGAGGAGATCGTCAATGTACACGAGAATGAAAGAGGGCATGATAGTAATGCCCCCAAGAAAGAGGGAAGGGTCGGAAACACTAGGTCAAAACCAACATGGATGAGGGTTGTATTGAGTTCATCATAGGAGGAAGAAGGGATTAATGTTGATCATAAAGTGCATGACGCACACCCTCTTGGTGCCATTGAAGAAGCCAAGAGCCGAGAGCATGAACATCTCTCCCTTTTGGTGAGCTTTTTTACGTGCATCTGGTGAAGCTTCCACCGGTAGTGGGTGGCAACATAGATGAGAACACACTTGTTGTGTATCGTTTGATAGTGGCATGGGTGTCAGCGTAGGTAATGTCGAAGATTTGAAGTAGCCATTCATAGTGTAGAAAGCCTTGTAGCGTTCAAGGGCACCTGTGGAAGTATAATTTGTACATACGACTCACTTGGCCTTCATCACAATGCGGCCTGGGGAAAGATCCACATGCTAGAGCATACCCAGATAAACAAAGCGAGAAAGCTCTGCAATGCAAGCCATGTGTTAGGAATTGACATATGGGAGAGAAAGATTGTTTGCAAGGGTAAAGCGTTGGCCTCATCAAGGAGAGGGTAAGGGGTGCTGACATGATAGCTATGGCTCATGTAGTAGATGTAGGAGCACCGTCGAAGCAATGGCTAGTGCAGACATCCAGAACATGGAAGTATTATAGATGAAAAGAGTGTCGACCAAGGATGTGACCCGGATGGAAGGTGTACGAATTGAGCATGTAAGAAGGAGGTGGCACACCCGTCAGGGGGGAAGATAGGGGATATGCAAGGGCACTACGATAGAAAATGGAGCCTGTAGAAAAAAGGGATGGAATAAAACACAGGGGAGGAGAGGGATGGATGGGGAGAAAGAACATTGTGAGAGAGGGCAAAAGGAGGGTGGATTTACAGAATTGGAGTAGGAAATTTGGTTGCTGGAACACACGAACAAACAGAAGGGAGGATAGATGGTAAATTAAACGAGAAGTGGAGAATAATGCTATGCACAAGGCAGACCGGTGGGGGAGAGGGGGCGGTAGCAATACGGGATAAGGTGACCGAGGGAGGGAAAGGGAATACCATTCAAGAATGATATGAGTCTAGGAGTGAATGAGAGGATGGGGGTAGGGGGAGGAGGGGGAAGGAAGAGCATGCAAAAGCATGAGCGAGTGTAGGAGACTGACAAACAAGGTGGAGGGATATCGAGAATGGAGTGAGAGGGCGAGTTGGACAAGGAAGGCGAGACAAGGGCCATTGGAACGAGTGGAGGTAGAAGGGAAGTAGGTAAGAAGAGAGGGATTTAGCACGATAGGGGAGGAAAGGACACAAGGATGTGAGGATGGGCCCAAGTAGTATGTGTGCGCATTCATGAGGAGGTAAGAGAGGGGGCACCAAGAAGGGAGACAAAGCTAAAGGTGTGTGGAGAGAAAATGGACGGGGGAAGAGGAGATGTGCATGAGGGGATAACAAGCGATGAAAAAAATGAGGGGGAGAGATTGGAAGAAGGGGAAGTGTCTTGCGAGCAAGGATGGGAAGGAGAGAAGGTGAGGGCCAAGAAAGAGGTGGGGACAGTAGGAGACAAAAAAGGAGATGAATGTTACCTATCCATGAGTAGAGGACAAGTCACGAGGCAAACAAAGTAGAAAGAGCACAAAGGCACGTCCTCTAGAACATCCTCAACAATGGGGAGGAAAAAGTCTAGGTATCAACCATGGTCAGAGGCACGAAGAGAGCCCAACGCCTAGAGAGGGGTGAGAGTGAAAGGTCCTCGGGAAGGGGATGGGGGAATTACTAGAGGGGAAGAGGGAGAAGGCGTGGGAGAGGCAAGACAAAGGACATAGTGGGAGGAATAGAGGAGGGGAGCTCACCAGCGTACACAAGGCCATTAAAAAAGTATGTTGTTGCCAAGACTAGATGAGGGAGAAAGTGGTCCATAACAAAGGAGTTCTATGACAGCTGCTCTAAAGAGGGAGCATGACATGATTCAATGAGGCAATGGGCTACCGAATCTGTTATGATATGACAAAAACTCAAGTGACCCAGAGTGTGACACATAGTTGCATAAACCGTTCTAGCTTGCTGGCCCGAGAGGGCGTGGAGGGGGTATACAATTGCCATGTTGTCCCACACCACAACCTGAATGAGGTTAGCAAGACAATCAGGGAAGAGCTCAAAATTGCGTGATAGTCCATGAGGGATCCCGTTTTAAACCCAAATATAGTAGCAAGTCGCCCCATATCAAATGTTGTAAATGCGAACAAGGAATTCATTCTCAGCAATCATTGTGCACACCCTCAATAAGTGTGTGGTCCAATGTTCCGCTATCCAATTCAATTGAGGCAAAAAGGGGGCGAAGAGATCATGAAAAACACCTCTAAGGTCAAAGAATGTCACATAGTGGATGAAGAAATCACCCCCACAATTTAAGCAAAGGAGATGAAGTTGGTTATAACTCTATTGCTAGGTGTATGTGTACCACGACAGTACATTCTGGACAACCTCGCTCTTAGCTCTTAGAAAGAATATCCACATCAATGATCAAACTTAGAATGTATGTGGAATACTCAACAGGAGACTCATCCTAGAGGAAGCTAGGATTTTTGCATGGAATAGTTTGAATGGAGTAGATATAGTAGATGGAGAACAAGAAAAGGGAAGATGATGCATCTTGTTGATTGCACACAAGGTGTAATTTGTAGGATATGAAGCATAAAATGATAGATGAGGGAGACTAGTAGCAGGTAGAGAGCACATGGGAAAATCAATAGGAAAGGTAGGAAGATGCCATATTTAGTGATGTAGGAAATGCAAGTGAGTAGAAAAATAAAGTGTGATAAGAGCATGGCATCCTTGGTGTACAGAGATATGGAGTACAGATGGAAAACCACATACAGACCCTCATCAAGAGGAAGATGATCACAGGAGACAACATGACCACTAGTGTAATTGCTAAAATTGACCGAATGAAGGGCTTAGATGGTAAAGAACTCTCCAACGTTGAGAGCAACCACAAAGAGGATCAAGGATGACGGGCTCGACAAGAGCAATAGCGTGCTAGGATGTTGTTGAGAAGGAGTAAGTGCTGTCCAAAGGGCAAGCCAGGTGGCACCCAAAGTCTGGTACACATACTCATATTTGAAGGTAATGGGGAAAGAGTTAGAGCACCAAAAACTGCAAGGCCAAGACCAAAAACAACCATGGTGAAGAAGGCCTAATGAAATAGGGTGATACAAACATTGAGAAGATTGCTTTGAAAAATCTCAGCGTGACCCAAGTAGGCACCAAGGGACTTGTTAGAGAAACACTAGAGGCCACAAAGAACAGTGAGAATGGACGCGGCAAAGAAAAGTGTGTTAGATAAATATAGGGTGTGAAGGGTAGACCTTGCCTCACAAGGGTGAGTGGGAAGGGTGGTTGTAGGTATAAACCAATTGAGTTCGGAGAGAGAGATGGAGGGGGAAGCCTAGAATAGGAAATGAAATGCAAGGACACTACGATTAGGCTATGTAAAAGACAAGAGACAAGAAAGGTTGTCGTTTTGCAAAAGGCTATGCATGTGGGTCCTTGAGATGAAGCAAGGGGAAGAGAAACCAAATGAGGTGTTGGCCATGTGTCTAGGGGCTAACATCAAAGCCATGTAAATGGATGTTGGCGCCAAGCAGATGTCAACACTCGTAAGCTAGGCAACAAAGAGTGTCATGGCTTCAAGTCAACCTTCTATGCAGGCAAGGGCAACAGTAAGATTAACAAAGGAAAGTGCACCCTTAGGGACCGACCCACTGGCTAAGACATAATCCCTCATGGGAACAGTGCCACCAGTAACAAAGACGCCATGAAGAGTAGCAGCGCCACTAGCGAAGACAATGTTGGCAATATCACCTCTGGTGACAACAAAAATGCAACCAACCACTCAAGTGATTGCACCAACTGCAAAACTTATATTTCTGGTAGTACCCGCCATTAAAATAGGGTGAGGGCCTTCAGAAGCACCAATTATGTCTAAAGAAAAGACTAATAAAGGGAGAGACACCAGGGAATGACTTCCATATGAGTAGCACTAGTACCACCGTCGTCTCCGAGGGTGAAATTTGAACTGGCATTATTTGTAGACAAGGGAGGGGTCTGTGAGGAGAAGGTGGAGGACTTGTCATAAAGGCAAGTAGCAAGGGCCTCCAAGATGGAAACCAAAAGCAAGAGGTGGTGAGGGTAGGAGAAAGGAGGTTAGCAGGGAAGATGTGGGGATAGGGAAACCAAAGAGCAACGAAGGTAGAGGAAATGGTGGTCGTATCTCTAGTGCAAGGGGAGAGGGCATTGGAGTCGTCAAGATAAAGGCCACTAGAGGGAGAGGGACAATGTGCACGCAAGGACACATCACAAAGACACCCCTACTCGCTTGCCTCGTAAGTTTCAAGTGACATGATCAAGGCACTTGACAAGTCAGGGGAAGCGATAACGCAGCTTGAGAAGCAAGAAACACAAGGGAAGACTGACTACACAATAACAGATCTAAAAAAGGAGGAGAGGCAACAATGGTGAAAGTTGTTTATTCAGAGGAGTTTGTTGGGGGAGCCGATGAACTCGAGGGGGAAATATCAATTCAGACCCAAAAATACAAAGCTCAAGCCCCCCACATACCTCCAACAAACAAAAGAAAACAATAGGAATTTTGCAGAACATAACATGAGGAGGAAAGAAAGAAAAACAACAAGGAGAGCTGAAACAAGGGGAGAAAGATACAGAAAGGGGAAACAATAAAAGAGGTATAATGAGACAATGAGGTGAAGTGAAAGGAATAAGAGAGAAAGAGGGAGAAGGAAAGAGGAGGCGGCAAGGAGGGAGAGGGGAAGTCTAAAAGGAGAGAGAAACTATAAGAGTGAAAAGAGAAAGAATCGAGAGCTATAGAGGGAAAGGGAAGAAGAGAGAGAGAGAGAGACCAAGAGAGGGGGGAGCATGGGGGGAGAGAGAAGGGGAGGGGTGCAAGGCAAGGCAAGACATGGTAGAGTAAAGATAGGAGATTAAGATAAAGAAAGAAAGAGAGGGGAAGGTGAGGTGGAGAAATAAGGGGAGATATGAAGGGCAGAAAAAATTAAGGAATAAGGTCGAGAGAGATAGAGAGAGTTGAGGATCAGAGAGCAAGTGCAAGGAGAAATGAGAGAGTGACTGTGAGAGTGGGTCCTCTCTGGAGATTAAGCTTTAGTGTGTGGAGAGCAAAGTTGCAGTGGAAAGTCCAGATCGACGGTCTGCCTTGGCCCAACACGATCCGCCGCGTTAGCTCGATGTCTCATACGTTCGCCGCAGATGGGTCTCGGCGGTGGGTGCAGTCACCGTTTTGCTGCCGCCGACAATTGCGCATGTTGTCGGGGGCTCGCCGTCCAAACAACCCCTAGGCGGGTGGCGTCACCATCACACCACTCGCCGAGAGGGTGACACAAAACTGTGCGTTTCGTGTTTGGAACGCGTCCGCGAGGTTGCGTGCGAAGCCCCCCCCAGCAACGGCGTGATCCTCACGTTGTCGCTTGCTTGCTCGCTCCTCCTCCTCCCCCTTGCATCGACAGTCGAGTGGAGGTGAGCTCGACAGCTCGCACAATTTCCAAAAATCGGAAAATGGCCAGCATGCCCCCAAAACTCGAACGAGCCACGAGTATTCCAAAACAATCAAGGGCACCTCGTTACATTCACCCCCCCCATCGGAGGCGCGACGTCCTAGCGCGTCTGAGATACTCCTGGAGAACATTGTTGGTACCCCCAACATGGAAGTTGGTCTCTGGCTCCCAAGAGTTGTGCTCCTTCGAGTACCCCTTCCACTACACCAGAAACTCACGCTGACGTCCCCTCTGACGGCCCGCCACAATCTTCTCCACCTCAAACTCCCCACTTCCTTCAACCTGGACAGTAAGAGGTGGAGCTGTCCTGGGACCTAGGACGATTGTGTTGGGGTCGCGGTAGGCATGAAGTAGGGAGATGTGGAACACCGGATGGATGGTGTAGCAATTTGGCAGCTCCAACTTGTATGAAACGGCCAACCGCTGCTCTAGAATGGAGAACTGACCCACCCATTACGGTTTCAGCTTGGGACTCCCAACTCCCATCAGCTGTAGGTAAGTAGAGTTCAGCATCACCTGATCTACCACGTGGAACTCCTCTGCAGAACGATGCTTATCAGCCTGCCGCTTATGCGGCTTCTGTGCCTTTTACAACCGTTGTCGCACCACGTCCCAAGTAGTGGAAAACCCTTCAAAAATCTGCTCCATAGCCGATAGAGATGTTGATGTAGTAAGGGCGGCTGGGCTCAGTGGCTGGTGGCCATAGACCACCTCAAACGGTGACTTTCTTGTTGATGCTGACACCGCTGAGTTGTACAAAAAATGTGCCAGTCCGAGATTCTCCTCCCAACCCTCTCCATCCAGTGGGACCATGCTCCATAGCAGTTGATCCAATGTCTGGTTCGTGCGCTCCGTCTGCCCATCGCTCTGTGGGTGGTATGCCGTAGTGAGATGCACCCACGTGCCTAAATTTTGCATGAGATCTCTCCAGAATTGCGAAGTGAAGTGTGGATCGCGATCTGAGACCACTGATTGCTACACTCCATGTAGCTTGATGTCATGATTGAGGAGGAGTTGAGCTGTCTTCGTAGCTATGATACTCTTAGGACATGCGATGAAGTGTGCCATCTTGGAGAACCGTTCCACCACCACCAACAATGTGTTTTTGCTCTGCTGCGTCAGAGGCAACCCGCCAATGAAATGAAGCGAGATGTCTATCCATGGCCTCTAAGGTATAGGCACTGGTTGCAACTCCTCTCGTGGCTTGGTCCTTTAAGCCTTGATACATTGGCACACATCGCAGCTGCTCACAAACCTCTTGCAATTAGTTGCCATTGACGACCACCGGTATTGGGGTGCCAAGGCTTTGAGTGTCTTTTCGAAGCCAAAGTGACTTGAGTAATGGGTTTCATGCGCCTCCTCCATCAACAACTGCTTCAATGGCGCATAGTCAGGCATGACAATCCTTTGCTCCTGCCCACTTCACCAATACGTTCCATCCCACGTGGCGTCTTTCAGTGAACCACCTGTAAACTCACTGTCTACGCCATAGCCATGCTTGAACAGGCTATGCATTACTAGAGATCCCATCAGCACTCAGATGGCATTAAGGCTCAATTCCGGCCTCCATGACAGAGGATCTGCCGGGTTCACCTTCCCAGGCTTGTACTAGATCTCGTAGTCAAAACTCTCTTCCAAGAACTCCATCCAGCGAGTCTGTTGGCAACTGAGATTTGGCTGCGTCTTCAGGTACTTCAGGGCATACTAATCCATGAAGACCACGCAGCGTTGCGAATCGAGGTAGCACCTCCAGCACTTGAATGCATGGATCACAACTAGCATCTCCTTCTCATGGATTGCGTAGTTTAGCTCTATACCGCATAACTTACATGATGCGTACGCAATTGGTTGTGGCCCCTTCTCGTGATCCTGCATCAGCACCGCCCCAATGACATATTCGCTTGCGTCCGTCGCCATGACGTACTCCTAAGACGAATCCGGATGCACCAGAACCGGAGTGTCACACATTTCACCCTTGAGCTCCACAAATCTGTTCTGCTCCTTCACGCCCCATTCCCACTGATGATCCTTCCTTAGTAGCAAAGTC
Source organism: Penium margaritaceum (assembly GCA_023375785.1). Lineage (NCBI taxonomy): Eukaryota > Viridiplantae > Streptophyta > Zygnematophyceae > Desmidiales > Peniaceae > Penium > Penium margaritaceum. Next base: position 12,460 of record SZWC01030746.1, on the reverse strand, counting down.
AGCGATACACCCTTCTGTGCATACCTCCGGATGAATTTTCGGTAGTAGTTGACAAACCCAAGGAACACCCAGATGTCACGCACACACTTTGGTGTCGGCCACTACTTCACTTCCTCCACCTTCTTTGGGTACATGAGGAGACCCTTGCCGCTCACGATGTGCCCAAGGAACTCCACCTCCCTTTTCTCAAACTTGCACTTGGAGATCTTTGCAAACAACTTCTCTCTCCGAAGAGTTTCCAACACCTGCCGAAGACATTGTTGATGCTCTTCCATAGTTCGTGAGTAGATGAGGATGTCGTTGAGGAACACCACCACGAACTAGTCCAAGTGAGGGTGGAAGATCATGTTCATGAGGCTCATGAAAGTTGGAGGAGCGTTCTTTAACCCAAACGATATCACGAGGTACTCAAAATAACTGTACCGCATAAGAAACACCATCTTCTCCACATCTTGCTCTGCAATCTGGATCCGATGGTACCTCCAGCATAAGTCAATCTTACCAAAGAGCTACGCTCCCCTCAGCTGGTCAAACAACTCCTCGATCCTTGGCAATGGGTACCGGTTCTTGATTGTTATGTTGTTCAATACACAATAGTCCACACACATCCTGGCTCCCCTGTCTTTTTCTTCACAAAGAGGACCGGTGCAGCGTAAGGTGACACCGACGGTCTGATGAATCCTTGCTGTCTCAGCTCCTCCAACTGCTTCCTCATCTCACCTAGCCCGTGATCGCTCATGCGATAAGCAGCCCACACCGTTTGAGTTGCTCCAGGAACAAGCTCAATTTTGAGGTCGATGTCTCGCTTCGGCTGTAAACCCTTTGGTAGCTCAGAAGGAAACATGTCACTATAGCTGTCCAACACTCCCTTGATGCCTTCCAACATCTATGCTACTGGTGCTTTCTGCTGCTCTCCCTCTTGTTGCTCTGTCTCCGCTGCCAGCACTTCCACCTCTATAGTTGCTTCTTTCTACCGCACCCACACAAGGTACAATTGTCCCGCCTTGCGCTGACAGTGCTTTAGCTACATGTAACTCAACTATAGCACCATGCCTGCCTTGGAGTCCTGCTCCTCTGCCCATAACGGCAAAACAATTCGCTCTCTGCATTCCTTCACATTCACCCGGTTGCGCACCCAATCCACAGCAGGATTCCGACGGTGCAGTCAATCACGCCCTAGAATGGCGTCATAGGTGTCCATTGAGTACATGCAAAAGTTCACCTCGCACGACAGCTTGCCCACACGGACCCTCAGAGGCTTCAGAGGCAGTCCGCACTCCAGCTCCCCTTGCACCAACTTGGCTGTAGTTGGCTTCCCAGGTAGCCGTGAAAGCCCCAACCTCTTTGTAAGCTCTTTGCTGAAGAATGAGTGCGATGTACCGCAATCCAGTAATGCTTTAATCTGCTGGCGAGTTTGGCACACCTTGTCGTCCGTAGAACCAGCCGATAATATTTTGGCTTTCAGGAGGATCCCCGGAACGCTCCCGCTTCCTTCGCTCTGCACCAATACACTCCGCAGCTCCCTAGTTGACGAAGGACTTTCAGGGCTGGTGTTTGCTCATGCGGATGAAGCTTTCCCAGTAGTTGGTCGTCTGCCACTCACTGCTGGTTATTGTTTCCCTGCTCCTTCTTGAAGTCCTTCTTGTGGTGCCCAGGCTTCCCGCAAATCCAACAGTTCCCACCACGCATCTTGCTCTGCTGCTGGCCTCCTTGCATTGCGTCCATTTCCATGGGGTTGGTTTGTAGGTGCTGTGCTTGACGCTGATAATTGTCCTACTTCTCACGGAAACCCCCTCGATGGTAGTGCAGCGCGTCAACATGCTGAGTAGTGGCCACCATTGCATGCAACTCCATGATTCCACTTAGTGTCAGCGTGCTGAATTTCTGCCTTCATGTTGTCATGGTACTTGTCTACCATCTCCGGCCCACTCATGTCGTCTATCTTCGAGCACAACGCCAAGAAACGGCGTGTGTACTCTTGCACCGAGCCGATGTGCTTCAACATCTTGAGCTTGTTGTGTACGACCATGGAGGCATTCACGAGATCGAATCGATCTCTAATGGCTTGGTTGAACATCTCCCATGTCCTTGGCACGCGAGCTTCCGCTTGCTCCGCACTTCGCTTCCACAACATGGCATGTTGCACAGCTGCGTTCCTACCTCCACCTCAAGTGGCTAGTATATTCAGGTGCCTCCACCAGTCCAATGCTGCTGCGCATAGCAGTGTCATCGCAAATGACACACGCACAGCATCATCCTCTGGAGGGTGATCCTGAGCCCCTAAGTAGCTGTTCATCATGAACAACCAGGTCAGTACACTCGCACCCTTGACTAAGGGATTGAACGGTTCCGGAACCTTTGGCTTTGGTCTCGAAGGACTCCTTGGCCGCGCCGCCCCAACGTGTCCAGTGCCACTCCAGTCCCGTAGGTCATCCATCTACTGATTGAGCTGCTTAGTCTCAAGCTTGAGGGCTCTTAGTTGCTGTACGATCTGCTACAAGGCCTACTCCATGGCTCTGGATGACTTTTAGCCACTGGAGATTCTTAAAAAAATGGCAGCGTTTTGGCAGCGATCGAAAAACATTTAGTAGTAATTCGGCAGTCTAAAATGAAAATATGTGGTCTTCGTAGTGCGTACGAGTCACCCATTGTCTCTCGCGCGCGCACAGTAGGCCGTGTGGACACTTTAAAAATTTAGAAATTTTTCCAGAGATTGGCTCGTGCGTTGGCTTCAAAGTGGGGTCCAATAATCTCCCTCTTGATCAGCCTTGAAGTTATCTAACGTAGTTCGTGCCTTAGCTCCTTGAAGTTTGGCAAGCTCCGGCAACGCTTCTGCTTAACGCGTGACTCTGAGACTGTTACCCGATGTGAGAGTGGGTGCTCTTTGGAGATTGAGCTTTAGTGTGTGGAGAGCACAGTCGTAGCAGAAAGTTAGACTTGGAGAAGTCTGGAAGCCAGAGCTAGAAAATACATGTTAATTAGATTGATCTGAGCGCAAAGTATTTATATTGTCTGGCTGGCTAGCCTAGGCCTCAGCCTACTACTTTCCTAGCTTGCGATAACAAGGTACTTGCACCTGAACTCGGTGCCCTACTTGCACCTAATGCTTAGGGCGAGAAACGTCTGGTCGTCGATCGTCCAGATCGACGACCCAGCGCGAGCCGTCGCGTTAGCTCGACGTCTCGTACGGTCACCATAGATGGGTCTCGGCGGCGGGTGCGGTCGTCATTTTGCTGCCGTCGATGACCACGCGCATTGTCGAGGGCTCTCCGCCCAAACAACCCCTCGGCGGGTGGCATCACCATCACGCCACTCGCCGAGAGGGTGACACTCAATCGTGCGTTGCATGTTTGGAATGCGCCCGCGAGGTTGCCTGCGAAGCCCCCCTGACAAGCGACTTCGTGATCCTCAAGTTGTCGCTCCCTCACTCGCTCCTCCTCCACCCCCTTGCATCGGCGGTCAAGCTGAGGTGAGCTCGACTGCTCGCACGACTTCCAAAAATCAAAAAATGGCCAGCATGCCCCCAGAACTCGGACGAGCCCCAAGTATGCCAAGAAAATCAGGGGCACCTCATTATAGTGAGGGAATGGAGGGGCGAGGGAGAGAGGAGATGAGGGGATGATGGCGAGACCAGTGGAGATGGAGGGAGGGGCATGAATGAAGAGCAAAGGAGAGAGATAGTGGGAGAGGAAGATGACTGAACAAAGAGGGGGAGAGGGGGGAGAGAAAAAGGGAGTTGGACATGGAAAAAGGAGGAGGGGGAGAAGGAGAGGGAAAATTGAGGGGAGGGGGGAGGGAAGAACCAAGAAGGGTGAAAGGTAGGGAGAAGAAGAGGAAGAATGGAAGTCCAAGGGGTCAAGTGTGAATGAAAGGGATAGGAGAGGGAAAGGAGAGAAGAGAGATAAAGATAAGAGAGGAGGAGAAAATTAGGGAGGGCTTAGTGGAGAGGTAAGAAGTGGGGGGAGGAGGCGGTAGCTGCAAGCAACCCAGGGAGGATTGCACCTCCGGAGACTTAAAGGTTGGAGGGGAATGATTGAGCGGAGGTAGGGGAAGTAGCGTTGGGGAGAGCAGGATGATTAATAGGCCGAAGAGGAGTGTGAAAAGGAACGACAGGTGAATCCCAGAAGGTGCATTGGGCCGAAAGTCCAAGGCCAAGCCAAAGCCGATGGAGTCGATGGATTCATGAGAGAGGTGATGAAGTTGATGGAGCAAGCAGAGAGAACGTGGGTGAGGAAGCCGATGAGGCACATAAGGGAAGGAAGGGAGAAGGAGATGGAAGGATAAGAAGGAACATGGAAGAAAGATACAGGCAAGCTGGATGGAGAGGGAGAGGGAGAGAAGAGAGGGTAGGCAAGGGAGGGAAAAAGGGGAGAGAGGAAGTAACCAAGGGAAAGGAGGGAGAGAGAAGGAGAAATTGGAGTATTGTGCAAAGGAAGTGGGGAGAAGAGGGAGGTGGGGGAAAGAGGGAGAGAGAGAGAAAGAGAGAGAGAGAGAGAGAGAGAAAGAGAGAGAGAGAGAGAGAGGGAGAGAGGGAGCAAGGGAGGGAAAAGGGGACCTGGTGAAGGGATAGAGGGGAGCAGAGCAAGGGGATGAAGGAGTTGGAGGAGAGAGTGAAGATGAGCAAGAGCAAGGAATCAAGGGCGAGTGAGCAAGGGAGTGAGAGGGAGGGAGTGAGGAAGTGAGGGAAAGTAAGGGAGATCAAGGGAAGGGGAAGAGGGGGAGAAAGAGAGAGGGAAGGAGTAATAAAGTGAGGGGGAAGGAGAGGAAGAGAGGAAAGAAAGGGAGGGAGGAATTTTAGGGAGAGAAAGGGAATGGGGGGAATGAAGTGAGAGGCAACACAAAGGAGGGGGACACAAAGAGAAGAGAAAGAGGAAGATGTTGAATTCTAAAAAATACATGTCATGCTTAAGAAATGTAATTTGAAGTATGGTAGCTTTCTTTATTAGCAATAAATGTCTATTGCGTTTTAGTATCATATAATCTTAAATAATTAAATAATTTCTATGATAAATCTGTTTCTTACATAATTCTCACATAAGCTTTGGAAAATTGTATTGATAATGTGTGCGTTTTTTGTAAGTATCCCTCATGTAAGTAAATTAAATTTCTTGGAAATGAGAATCATGGTGATCCGCCTTTGTGGGGGTTTGAATGGAAACATTGGAGATGCTCTGATTTGGAAGCTACTTGCCACGTTGCATTGGTTTTTATTGACATAATAAGATGGTTTTTTGTAATTTCTCATGTATGGTGAAGTTTGTCGTGCAGAGTTTGAGGGGGGCATGAATTAGGGATGATTCATTCTAATTGATTACTATTGTTTGATTTCTTTTTTTGCTTGGTTTCATGTTTAAGGCTAGCTGCAAAAATTACGCTTTGGAGAAATTCCTTCCATTTCTTGGCCAAATGTGGGTGTCATTAGCGCACACGAGATCTCGTGCAAGAAAGAGATTGATGTGTGAATTTCCTATGCATGTCATGTATGCAAATTTGACTGATACACTATAGAATGAAGGGACATAAGCATTCTGAGAAGTTGGCTATGTTGCGTGCCAAGCATGTCATGATGGTATACTATGCAGAATGCATTTCTCTATGTTCATAGGTGGGATTGTGATTGGAAGGTTAGAGAAGAGTAGTTGTAGTTCTGTAAATAGTGACATACTTGTATCGTAGAATAGTCAATGATGGCTTCTAGAGATGTTTATGCAGAACCTTGTTCCCTAGTCACGATTTCCCAGCTATGGCAATGACAGCAGTATCTGGGAGGCTTTGAAATTTCACATCTCTTGCTACAAAATACCTTGTTCACCAGGCATGAACGTAAGACGTTGGTAACAGTTTTTACATTGTTCCATCAGAGTCTGAAAAAAATTCCTCGGGAAGTGTTGTTATGTCGTTACTTGAGTAGCTTGAATTGCGAGTTGCCCCCTCGAGTCTTCAAGGCCATTTGGTCCGTCTGTTCCATGTTTCCTTGCGAATTTTCATCGAAGATGCACATCTTGTCCCCTAAAACTGATACGCTGGTCTACTTGAGTCGACGGATTGCACCTGTAGCGTGTTCCTTCTGTGCATGGCTACAGCCGGTTCGGGCTTGTGATCGTGCTCCCTGTTCATTTTTGTGAAAGTAACTCTGTTACAGGTGTTGGATTCACGCCGGTGTGGATAGCGTCGCTGGGGGTACCCCATCCACGTTTCGATTGCCCTTTCTAGAGAGCACTTTCGCAGACTGCCATGTAGCATGTTATAGGCCATCGAAAACTCGAAGTTGAGGTGGACATACATTTTTCTTTTTGCTCTCTGTTGTACATGCGCCTCCGTGCTACGGGCAGCTCATACCGTCGCGACTGTTCATTTTTCTCTTATCGCCGATGCTCGCTTGAAACCCGTCGTATTGCGCAATGGAAAGACGAACTGGGGAGTGGATGTTAAGTTGCGGAGCCCCCACACAGATCTTCACCGTTCATGGAGCTCGATTTTCGAGCATTTGATGTGGAAGTGCTAACCAGCGCAGACGTAAACAAAGTGAAACGTGAAAGTTAATGGAGTCTACACTTCAGCTATTCATTTTTAAACTCATTCTTAAAGCCAGATCCAGCGTCGGCCCATTCCTTGTAGCTTATCTCTTCCCCTTTGGCCGGTATGACCTGTAGTTGCCGGCAGCGCTGAAATTTGATTCGTTCTGCTGGAAGGCTCCAACAGCTCCCGACGTCTGCGAGGTGACTGTGGCGGATCATCCACAGTAAACTCGAATTGACAGGAGAAGGGCGCCTCGGTTATTGCCGCATTTCCTGCTTCTAGCTTCGGCATCTTCTGAACGCCACTTGAAACTGTTAAGGCCCTGCCTGGGATTCGATGAATAGGCTGCACCTATCCACGCCGTTCAACTTTCGAGTGGAGATTGAGGGGAACTGAAAGGTCGAAGTAGGGTTCGGATGCTGTATCCACCTTCTTTGACAGAGAAACTGCATTTCCTTTTTCATATTGACTGATAATTTTGTGGGGACGTCATTCGTCGTGGGTCACCGCTGCCTATTCGACACATCCCAGGCACGGCCGAGTTTCTTTCGTAAGGGCACTCCCATGTTTTTTTCACCAATTATTCGTGGATGGATTGGAGTGACCGATGCGGAAGCAAGTGACAGACACCAGTCCCACGCGTCATGTTGCACGGTCGACATCTGCCATGGCTGGCAATGCGTGAGTGGGAAACGAGTTTCCACATTGATTGCCAGGAGGTTGCGGCCGTCTAACGTTGATGAAATAACATTCGTTCGCCCAAATAGGACCCGTACCCGTCCGGGGTTGTCCGGAAAGAGAACATATTTTCAAGCATGCTTAAAGTTCCCGGAACGAAAACGAAGGGACCGTGCAGCAGTTTTGTGACGGTGATACTCCGCGTTACAGGAAAATATTCAAGTACCCCGGGTTTCGGCACCGACATAGCCAAACCCCCCGACGTCGAAACTTTGAGGAGAAGATGCTCCGGGTTCTCTATTTTGAGCACAGAGAGCCCTGACTTCGAAACTTTGGTCATAAGGTGACCCGTGTGAATCCGTCGTGCCCCGCAGGGTACTTTGTGTCGATTCAAAATACCCCAAAAGGACGGGGTATTCAGTATGTACTGAAGTACCCCGCCTGGAGACGGTGTTTTCGGCAAAAAAAGAGGATGTCGGACGCTCACTTTCCCCTCACAGACCAATGATCCTACTAGATCAGGTAACTATACATAATGGGTCAATTGCTTCAGCTCGCACGACTTCGCCAACTAATGCCTCTAACGAGAATGACTTGAAAACTATTTCCGTCGCCTAGAGCCAGCACAACTGTTTTGCGATGCCTAGAACTAGTTTCGGCGCTTCGAAAGCCGACAAAGTAAGTGAGATGAAATCGAGAAGACTTTCAAAGGGAAACTGAACCTTTAAGGTCAAACGAGGGATTCTCAACTCAAGGAGGTGGAGAAGTGTATATACGAGCTCTACAATTACATGGACGTCAAGGGGAAAAACGGAGAACATGTTAAAATGTAAGTGAAGATAAGGTCATAAATTAATGATGAAGAAACAATTTTCTCTCATAGTAATGGTGCCCTTTGAACTCTTGTATTCTAGATAATGCAGGGAGGAAATTATAATTCATAATTCATTCAATTTAAAAAATGAAGAATATTTAATTCAACACACAATCAGTTAATTTGTATAGAATATGTTTTCCATTTTATTTTTCCATGGAAAGTAAGATAAAATGCGAAAAATCCAAAACATAACAAAAAAATAACCGATGCAATGTTGACATCATAAAAGAAGCATAAGAATGTTGATAAAAATCATATTGATGTATTTTATGAACAATATAATTATTTTGGTAGTAATCATTGACAAAAGTAACGATATAATAATAATGAACAAATTTTGAAGGTCATGTGTAAGAAAAATATATTAAATGGTTAAAAAGTTGTACAATTTTATAATGACATGTATCATGTACTCCAAAAATGTTCCAGTAAATAAATATCAAACCATGAAAGCAAAGAAATTGTTTAAACATAAGAATATGTGTTTCATACAACGAGTATGTAAATCACAGTATTAAATTACAAATTATTTTCACATTTGAAAAAAAAATACTTTTATAGATTTGAACTAAGAAATTTCAGTTTTTTAACTATATGTAAAAAAATAAAAAACTCGACTGTTTTTAAATTATAAAAATAATATTACTTTGTTATTTCATCTGTGCATAATGTATTAATTAAAATCATTCTAGACATGGATGTGAAAAAAAATTCATATTGATTTTATGTAAACAAGAAAAATAAATGTGTAAAATAACTTATTTGTTTAAATGGGGAAATTTTCTAATGTTTATATTGATGTAACCATACATCATGTTGTAAGGAAAAATGTAACCATAGACATATAATCAATAAAATGATGAGAAAATTTATGCCCTTTACTCCACAAGTTCCCTGTAATTAATTATCTCCATATTTTGTTAGCAATAAAATTTTTAGGCCTTTCAAATGTAGGTAAAAGTGATGGAAATCAAAATAGATGTGAAACATCTATCACAAATGTTCTAAATATTACATCAAATAATATACAAAGTAACATCCTTTATTATCATGATAAATTAATTCACCAAATTGTATGTCGAAACCTTATGATAAATGTTTTTTTAATAAATATTTTATGAATGAGAATTTCAACATGTAAATCTAAATGATATTATCCTTTCATTGATATTATATCCTTTGTTCCTTTTTTTTAAGACTTATTCACTTAGTTTTAGTTCTTTCAATGTTTATGTGAACTTATAAGATTAATTCAAACATATATGTAGTTTAGTTCATGACGTTTTATCATGAATGTAAGAAAATTGATAAAATAATGTATAAATAATCACATGGTATTAATATTCAATGACTAGTTCGAAACACTCTGATAAGAATATATTTCATAAACATCCCAACGGAATCCAACTAAAATTCCATGTTTCAAATTAATAACATGGTTTCTGAAGATTAGGTACTTTTTGAAAAAAATCATACATTATCTACTTATGACGTGTTAATAAGTGATGAAAACGAACATTTCATGGCTTTGATGTGACCTAGTGAATGCATAAGGAAATTTTCCCATTATGATGTCATCATGACATCATCATGAAATATGCTTCTAATAAGAAAAAGTGATCTAAAATCGAAATTGAAAACAAATTCTTACTCAGCACATTTATTTTCATATTATGAGACATTTTCCAAATAAAAAAAAATAAAAAGAAGAACACATCATCTCATTCTAGTACATTCTTTCTTCCTCATGATGAAGAAGTAATCTCTTAAAAACATCATATGTTGAGTATGCACTTAATTGAATGGAATTTTAGAAGATACGATACGTTAAGTTATTTTCTCCTCCCATTCATTGCTTTTCAACACTATTGTACACTTTTTTGTTCTTGCTTTCAATGTCCATGAAGTTTGTTGGATGTTGTACTTTACTGCTTTGTTTCCAAATGCCTCTTTTGGACCTGAAACGTCGTTTTGACCGTCGAAAGTCCTTTCTATTGCATCTGATGTACGATGTCGGAAGTCGAAGCGCAAAAAGTGGTTCTAGGCATCGCAAAATAGTTGCGCTGGCTCTAGGCGACGGAAATTGTTTTCAAGCCATTCTAGTTAGAGGCATTAGTTGGCGAAGTCGTGCGAGCTGAAGCAATTGACCCATACATTATCCCAAGTCTGCCACGGTCCGAACGGCCCCCGGCTGGGGGCGCACGGACCATTCAAAGAGGGGGGCTCGGCGCGGGGAGGACCATCCTCGCGCCGACCTACCGGTCGTGAGGACCGTCACAAGCCGGCGAGGTGGGGCAAACGACCGGCAAAAACCCAGCCGGCCGATGACGGCCGTCGTCCGCCCGACAGGGAGGAGCAGCCTCGGCCGGCATCTCAGAACAGGCATCACGATGGCAACTCCATCGCGAGGCCACAAAGATCCTCGCCAGGAATTAGAGAATGAGCGGACCTGACCTGGTCTTTGGGTGTTTTTTTGGGTTACATAGTAACCTATTACAATCGGTTCGTGGCCAAAAGATGCTTCAAGAAAATCGTGATTGGTGGATCGGCCGTTTTTCTGCCATATCCACCAATCAGGGCGCAAGAATCAGTTGGACCGTATGCCGCCCCCCGTCCGCGGACGCACAGGTCAGGTCGGCCCAGACGAAAACAATCACGGACTTCGACCTCGAATTCCGGACAGACCCCGGATAGTACGGAATGAGGAGTCCGACGCTAGGATAGAATGGTATGGACTGTACGTTTAGGCCATCCAGTTGCTCCCCCTTGGCCTCGCCCTGTGCTGTTTCCCAGAACTGGTCGGAATGCTAAACTCTTGAGACTCTTGAACCCGGCTTCAAGCAGGGTCAAAATGCAATTGAAAGAAAAGAAATTCAACCACCGTCATAAAATAAGATAAATAAATCAAATTATGCCTATAATTACGTAATATCATTTTTTATAAAATAAGGAAAAATTCAAGATTCATCCAAATTTCTCACAGATAATGTTTTATTAAGTGAAGCTTATAATAAACGTGTAAAACTAGCATGTTAACAATAAAAGAACAGTTTAATATCATTTAAATAATTTAATCATAAGATAAAACCATATTCTTAAAAAAGAGATGAAATACCTTTTGAGGTTCTTGTTCAATATGTTGGTGAATTGTTATACATAATACTATACTTTCAAGCGCATTCGTTCACTTTTTGGTTTTATTTTCCCTTTTATACCCACAAAATCTGGAAGAAAAACTAGCGTAGCTTGATGTAATTTAGAAAGAGTTCGCCGAAACCATACACAATGGGCAACAAAAAAATTAGTTTGAACGAATGCGGGTGACAGTTTGGCAGTCCATTTATAACCAGTTTTGTTTCCATGGATGAGATAAATTCTCATGGCAAGCCTTCCATTATGCGGGCAATTATTCAGCGTCTTAAGAGATACCAATATGAATACTTTTGCTCGGTTACTATGTAACCCTATGCACGCTTTGCGTGCAACACCTGCCTCTTGTTTAGTTTTTGCAGCGCTGACAATCACAAACTAGGAGAGGGAGGAGAGCACAACCAGGGGGAGGAGGTAAAAAATGAACTCTTCAAAGTCCAGAATATTATCGAAGAAAAAAACCTTTGCTAAAGTTAATACAATAAAAACATATTTATATTTTAGACTAACTTACAAATGAAGATGAACATATGGACACAGACGGAGGCATACACATTCTAATCGATCTCATTAAATGAAATCAGCGTTTTCAAAATGCTAAGGCGATTGTGAATCTATCGCATATAAATATGAATGAAGAAAGAATTACATTTTTAGAGGTAGATTCTAATTGAGATGTTAGTATAGATTTAGATGTAAAAAAAAGACAAAGGTAAAGATATACATATAGATATAGATATAGATCTAAATATAGATATAGATATAAATATGGATGTAGATGTAGATATAGACACATATTTTGATGTGGATATAGATATTTCATAAATATGGATGTACTTGTAGATGTGAATTTAGATGTAGATGTAGATGTGGATGTAGATGTAGATGCAGATGTATATGTACATGTATGTGTAAATGTAGATGTAGATGTAGATGTAGATGTAAATGTAGATGAATTTGTAAATGTTGATGTAAATGTACATGTAGATGTAGATGTAGATCTAGAAGTAGGTGTAGATGTAGATGTGGATGTAGATATAGGTGCAGATATAGATATAGATATACATATGTATATATAGATATAGATATAGATATAGATATAGATATAAATATAGATATAGATATAAATATAGATATCGATATAGATATAGATATAGATATAGATAAAGATATAGATATAGATATAGATATAGATATAGATATAGATATAGATATAGATATAGATATAGATATAGA